>VCJN01001918.1:0-78152 GCA_006384855.1 Tetraselmis striata
ATCTGATCTGCAGGTCTGGACGTTCCTACTGCCGCAGCTTGTATGGGGGGTGGGGGGGGGAGATGTCGGCAGCAAGCTGGTTGGGGGTGCCTGGGAGACTGTGGTTTGCACTGGGAGTGCTTCGCAGCGAGATATTTATGTTCCTGAATTCGACACCGGTACCAGTCCGGCCTAATGTCCAGTTGCTGGCTTTTTGTGTGGGTGGAGCGTTAGCGATGCCAAGTAGCCGTCTTACTGTAAATACGAATTCCCAGAATCGTGAACAAGAACTCGCTGCTGGCGTACTGATTTGTACGACCTCGGGGTACCGTACTCGTAGCGAATAAGATCCTTACCTTATACATCGCGGCCGGCAGGCGCGAATCAGATGATGTCAGGGTGCGCCTGGCGGAGGGTTTTAAAAACCCTAAACACCCTAAAAACACCCTAAAAACCCAAAACACCGCATGGTCGCTGCAGGTACAGAATCATGAATAAATGAGGCGTACGAGTAGCGACTACTCGTACCGGAGCGCGCCACGTCGACCGGGCCGCGGGGGCCATTATGAAAATTCGCGCACGCCCCCGACACTAAGGTCCGTTTCATACCACGGTCCGCGTGCCGCCCTAGCCGCGTGCCGCCCTAACGATACGCGATATCGTGCTGCCACGTAGCCAGTGGCATTGGGCGAATAAGCGCACGCGTGCCGCCGCAAAAAACAGCATTTCATACATACGCGCAGCGGCAGAAACGCGGTGCATATGTCCCCCGCGCCCGCAGCCCGCCTCTCCACCTCCCTGCTGTCGCGCTATTTGGCTCCTGGGCCTGGACCCCGCCGATAAGGGGCGCCTGCTGACAGCCGCAATAGTTCGGATCGTCGGAGGTGTTGATGGAGTATGCGCAAAGGGCGTGAAAGTGCCCCTGGCACTCGCGACAGCGGTGTTGCGACCGGGTGGAGTCGAAAAGCGTCCCGACTTTGCAGCCCGTGACGTAGCAGTCGCGCAGCCCATCGTTGTGTTGAACTTCGTCCTCACCATCGCGCCCTCCGGACTCACACTCAAATTCAGGGTCTGCCTCCTCGATACGCTGCATACGGCTGTCTGTGCTGAGCCCTAAGCGGGCGTCCAGACGGTCTACTGAGGAGCGATCAGCTGCGCCAGATGCCCGAGCGCGCGGGATGGCGGGTGACCGCCTCACCTCGCGGGCAGCGGCCCGGTCTGAACGCGAGGTAAGGTAAAAGAAGTGGTAATTTCAAAATGCCCCGTACACGCGTGCCGCCTTGCTACCCTGAATTTTGAGAGCGTTTATATGTTCCGGAGTGAGATATATCATTTACCGCTGCCGGAGCGGGCAATTGCTCTCAACCCGCACTTGCTCGCTCCACCCTCAGGGTGTTCCCGTTCACCGTTTGCAAAGGACGGCGGGGAGGCGGCCAACCGTTCTCCCATGATGCCTACGCCGCGTTCAGACCGGGCCGCTGCCCGCGAGGTGAGGCGGTCACCCGCCACCCCGCGCGCTTGGGCATCTGGCGCAGCTGATCGCTCCCCAATAGACCGTCTGGACGCCCGCTTAGGGCTCAGCCCAGACAGCCGTATGCAGCGTATCGAGGAGGCATACCCTGAATTGGAGTGTGAGTCTGGAGGGCGCGATGGCGAGGGAGGTTCCGACGAGGACGAGTCCAACACAGCGATGGGCTGCGCGACTGCTGCGTCCCGGGCTGCAAAGTCGGGACGCTTATCGACTCCACCCGGTCGCAACACCGCTGTCGCGAGTGCCAGGGGCACTTTCACGCCCTTTGCGCATACTCCATCAACAACTCCGACGATCCGAACTATTGCGGCTGTCAGCAGGCGCCCCTCATCGGCGGCGGGTCCAGGCCGAGGAGCCAAACATCGCGATAGCATGCGGTGCTGGCGATCTTAGCGCAGCTGCGACTACACCACAGCGTCGCGGTGCTGGTGCGGTGTTGGCTGCGGGCGCGGGGGACATATGCACCGCGTTTCCGCCGCTGCGCGTATGTATGAAATGCTGTTTTTGCGGCGGCACGCGTGCGCTCATTCGCCCAATGTCACCGGCTACGTGGCAGCACGATATCGCGTATCGTTAGGGCGGCACGCGGCTGGGGCGGCACGCGGCCTGTGGTATGAAATGACCCTAAGGATTAATCGTTGTTGAGTACTTAGTCGCTAACTGAAATTAGTTAGACGACGGACCGAGTTGTGCGGTCAAACGACTACCACCTGGAAAATATAGCACAGTAGCCAGTCATCGGCTCTGTCGAGAATCTTCTGGGATGGGACAAAGAGCAGCGGACTCGCGACCGCACCAGCTCCCGACATGTTTCCTTGCCTACCTGCGGCTACTATACTTAGCCAACTGTCTAGACCATAGCGCTCATCCCTTATGCTGTTGCGCTTCACGCCCCAGCAATTGCGCGGCATCGGTGGGGAAGCGATCCTTGTCGATATTTTCCGCCTGCGCTAGCACGACGCCATGCGCACGGCATTGTCAGGGCTCAGTACGCCTAACAACTCCGGTGACGCTCCTAGTGGCCTAGCCGAAGATCGCATCGCCGCGCTGGAGGCCGGTTTCGCGGGGCTTACGGAGCTTCTGGAAGCCCTACGAAGTGACCTTCAGCGGCCTAGTGGTTCTACTTGCTCCTGCCGAGCCCCACGAGCCCGCAAGTAGCGCTGCCGCGGCGAGCTCCCAACACGACGCATCGGCTCGCGCAGAGCAGGTTTCCGTGCCCCAGCTCCACCGCGGTGGCCCTAGCTAGTGCCGCTGCCCCTTCCCTACACTAGCCTCCCAGCCTGTCTCGTAATTACACTGTAATGGCCCGTAATCGCGATTTTCCCACGGAATGGGCTTGTAATCGCTGTAAATACCGTGTAATCGCCACTTTTCTGCTAGGCTCGGTAGTCGCAATGAAGTGCCCGCCGGCTTGCATTCCGTAATATTGCTACCAGTACCATGTCGTGCCGTCTCCATAGTACATTGGGCCCAATCGCGCCTCGCGCACCTACCCGTAATCTTTGGGACTCCCGCCATGGTGCACTTTAATGCCTAACAATAAACTCCGTGACGACGCCGCAACGGCCAACGCCCAACGGCATCTTACAGGTAGGGCTCAAACTTGCTGATTTTTTACAGGTGCGGGCGGGCGATGAACCATCGCAATAGCGCCAGTGAGTGGCTCCTACCCACGCCCACACGCTGCGAGCCGCCGGCGCCAAGCACTGGTGTGCCATCGGGCGTCGCACCTCCAAGCGCCGTATTCCTGAGGGGAAGGAGGGCTGGACGCCTGCCCACGGCTAACTGTAGGGTACCGGTATCGGCACATTAGTAGCCCTCGCCGCCGCCCGCATACATGCGTACTATCTCCGGGTACACCGGCGTGCCGGCCTGGCGGGCGCGGGGCCCGTGGGGTGGGGGCATTATGCAGTAAGAGGTCAGAGGCACTTGGCGGGAAACAAGTTAGGCACTCAGAGGGTGGGAGCCTGACGCTGCAGCAGCGTGGTAGATGCACTCAGAGGAAAGAAGTCGTTGGGGGTGCCGGCACCCCCAGGTGATCTGTGCCTAGCGGATTGACCGCCGGCTCATAGCCAGACGGCTGCGACGCTAGGCGAGGCCGAACCGCGACCCACTGGCATGCGGTCCCATTGGGGCAGCATGCTTAGGTGAGTAGGCATGGCTAGTGGGGGAACGCAGGCCGGCACGCACCGCGGCGTTGCGGCTGGGACTCGCCAGCAGCTCCGAGTCCGCATTCACTGCGCACAGCCACAGCCCAAAGTCAGCGCCTACCAGCGTGCCTCTGTGTGCGCGGCCAGTGTCCGACCCCTTTACCAGAGCGGGGGAGGTAAAGGGGTCGCTGGCGCGCAGCGGCGGCGAGCGCCGTCGATATGGCCCGCGATTCACAAGCCGAACATACGGAGGCCGAGCGGCGAGGCCTATACAAGATGAGGAGGGGGGAGGGGCTCGTTTGCCATCGCGCCGGGGCCTACCCAGACGGCGATTGATTTCGCACACGGTGACGGCATTAGGCGACGGTACCGCCTCTCCAAGCTCCATCGCTCCAGGCCCAAAATGACAATGCACCTGAGATGCCGCGTCCTAGAGGGAGGAGAGGCGGCGGCGGACCCCCGGGGGTGGCGAGAGGGGGGGAGGAGAATAGGGGGTGATAGTCGATACCGGTTATATGTGTTCGTCGATGGCGCGAACGATATTCTGCATGGTTCGGTTTTAGACGAAGTGATTGCACCAGTGGTAACCTAAGGCCCCCGCAACTCGTCAGAGCACATATTTTTATCCCCGCTAGTAAGGCCCACTTTCAACAATAAAAACGGACACGCGAAACGTAAAATATCGAAAATATTTAGGGTGTTTAAGGAGTTTAGGGATAATAGGGTTTGGGGTTTAGGGTTAAAACCCTAAACCCCAAATCCTAAACCCGAAATACCAGACCGCTAACTTTCCGGCTAACGGACGTGAACCCCGGTACACCTATAGTGCACCTAGGTGCACTAAATAGTTAAATAGAATTTCTGAGCAACGGAGGTCGTCCCAACCGTAACCAACGGTCAGGCCTCGTAGCTGACACCCCAAGGCAGCTGGGATGTAGTTTTCGCGGCGGGGGTGGGCCATATACCCACAATGCGCATGCGATGGGCCCAGCAGATCACGGGCTCCGCCGCCGCCACCACCACCACCTGCCCACCATGCGGCTGCCCCTCGGAACGGCCATTACTGTCCGTTTCGGTGATATAACCGACGCCGCCAAGAAGGTATGGGTTGCTGCCCACCCAGGGGAGCCCGTGGCGGGTGTCACGCTGCGCGGCGTCGTCTGTGGCCACTCTGGCGCGTGGCATCGCGTCACTTTCGCCAAAGATCACCCTGAGATAGAGCGCGAGGTCAGCCTCAAGGCTGCCGCCCTCGCCCCCCCCGCCCCAGCAGCGGCCCCCGCGGAGCACAGGCGGGTGGGTCCGACCACCGTTGGCTTGGAGGAGGTGCAGGCGGCCAACCAGCAGCTGCTGGATGCGTTTGCGGACGCCGATGCCGAGCCCGCTGGTGACTCCGCCGAACCCGACGAATATCCCGCGGCACCAACCCCTCGCCCCACCCCCACCGAGCTTCCGCCGCCTGACTGGGAACCCGCCTCTTGCTACCGCTGTCAGCGTGAGCAGGCCAGAGCGTACCCCCCACGTTCCGGCCACTACCGCCGCCACCACAGTGAGGCGGCGCAGGCGGGCGTGGCTTTGCACTTCTGGCAGTGGTTCCCCCTCGGCGCGGTGTCGCGCGCCGTCGATGCCATGAACCAGCGCCGCCACACCGAGAAGGGGGGGAGCAGTGTCGTCCCCTTCTCCCTGGCGGAGTTCAAGGTCTTCCTGGCGGTTCTACTCGCGATGACGCTTCACTCGACGGTGTCGCTGGAGGAGCTGTGGGACAACCCTGCAGTGCCCTCCATCAAGGCGCTGCCCACCCGCTATGGCTTCGCTGCGCTGATGACACAGCGCCGCTTCAACGAGTGGCGCGCCTACTTTCGCTTCTGGGGCGACCCTGGGGACCTGCCTGACAGTCAGTACAGCGAGACATGCCAGGACTGGGTGATAGAGGAATAAGCAACGCCTCATTAGTGCTGTGGCAGGAGCGCGCTTCAACTTCGCGTCACTGCAAAAGGAGCATGATGTTCCTGGCAAGCCTGGTGAGCGCTGCATGGTCTATGCCTCCGCCTGGCAGGATACCCAACCCATGCTCCTTGTGCATACATGCTGCAGTGATGCTATCACACCGCCTGTGGAGCAACTGAAGTCCAAGTACAAGGACGGCCGCGTACACAAGTACCGCTACGAGGTGGAGCAACGGGAGAGCCACGCCACCTATCGGCAGCACTTCAACGCGGTGGACATTAACAACAAGCTGAGTGTGGGCCCCCACTTTGTTGCCACTGGCTGGGCCCCCCGTAGTGCTGTGCTCCGGTTCTGGTTGCACACCGTTGCAGTGGCCGAATCCAACGCCTACCTGTGCTACACTTCTTTCACCAACAACAAGGACATGACGCGTCATGAGTGGAAGTGCGCCATGGCGGACGCGCTGGTTGCGGAGGGGAGGGCTGAGATGATGGGCTCTGCATCTGGCCTGCACAGCACCTCGCCTGTCCCCCGCAGCCGTGCAACTACCCGCAGCTCTCATTGCAGTGCTCCTAGTCCCTTTGATACTGAGACAGGTGACGGACCCTCTGGAGTGCCCCGCGCATTTGATGAGGGCTGGCGCACAAAAGGCACCAAGCGCACAGCTACGATGTACTCCGCTCCCAACCCTGAGAACACCCCCAGCAAGTTCAAGGATGGCAAAGAACGCGCCAAGCGTAGGCAGTGTGTGGAATGCCGCCGCAACCTGGTCCGTAGCATTTGCTCTGACTGCGGCGCCCCTGTGTGCTCATCCCTCTGCACCCGCCCATGCTTCGCCAGGCATGTTGCAGCCCACCTGCAGGCGGATGGATGGGCCAAGATTGGACCCGCCAACCCTCCCACCATCAACACCAACCGTGTACTGGACATGTAAACTCATCCCTCTGTGTAATCCTATCTTTCTGGGCATTGATGGTTATCATTATATGAGTGTCTTGCATTTTCAGAAATATTTTACGTATTTTTTTGCATTTTTCTGTCTTTTGTCGATAATTTATCGGCCGCCGTCGACCCCGACGATGGCCGCCACCCCGCCCACTGTACCAACATCCCATCTTCCATGGCCAATAGGGACCAAAACGCCCGGGAATCATGGTGGTTTGGGTGCGGCACTCCCCCTGGGTGATAGAGGAATCAGCGCATAAAGTTTTTCGCTGAGATTATCGCCGAAATCTGGCCGATATCCCGATTTTAGGGTTTCCAGATGACGGTCCAGAAACCCTGTTAGGGTTTGTTATCTCTTTTTTTTTTTTTTTACCGCAGCTAGAGAGATGAGTTAGCATCAACATACTGGAAAAACGAGGAAAAACGATTAAACCTTGAGTGTGATATGGCCGGTCGACGACATGAATCTGTGTAGTGAACCCGGGTACACCAATCTAGCGTTAGCCGGAAAGCTAAGCCAGTCAGGAATTGGCTAGTAACTACGGCGGTATCCTGCATCATTTAGTGGTCAGGTGCCCAGCATGGAACAGACAAGTTGGTGGAGCATGCCCCCAGCAAAACTCACATCAGATCTAGAGGAGGAGGACCTAATCTAGAGGAGGACCTAATCTGGGTCTGGCCACGGGCTGGTCAATTCGGTTATTCAGTGCGAGCCGGTGCGGGCCGACGTACAGGTGGGTCAAAAGAATCCAAATTGAGTGCGCTGCACTGTAATCGTGGACCATTTCGCATGCACCACCCAGCGTCGATCATCCCCAGTTCTCACGGCGCTTGCTGGCCACTGCGACCCAAACACATTTTTTGCTACAGCTCAGTAAGCCTCACGGGCCCCCCTCAAGGTGGCGGGAGGCCTCCAGTTGCGCTGCCATCGCCAGTTCCGGCGAGATTTGTTCCGTGGGCGGGCGCCATCGCGGCAGCTATCTGCCACGCACTGATGACATGAGCCGAGGTGAGGCCCGCCTGCCCGCCAACAGCTGCCTGAAGCTGCACCTGCTGCCCTTGTGCGGTGTTGGTGATGTCCTGCATGGTGTGGCGAGTGTTGCGGCGTTTTGGGTTTCGGTCGGTCGCCATAGCCATCGTCGGGTCGACAGCAACACTCGAACTCGCCGCAGGGTTCTTCGCGGCCCGCCGTTTCGTCCCGCCCACCAGCGCACGCGTCTCCTTAGCCCTAGCCAGGGAGTCCTCGGCATCGGCCAGATATTGGTCCACCCTCTCCACAACGTCTGCCACTGCCGAAACTTTCTCGTCGATGTCGTCCTGGCAGGGTAGGTCGTCCAGGGCCAGCAGCATGTCTTGGTAGGGTGTTGGCTCGCGGAGGGCATCCTCCTCGGCATCGTGTAGCTTGCTGACTGTGACCTTCCGCTCTCATAGGTAGCGATCACCGCGGCTTCGAGCGGCAGGCAGCTTGCCCAGCAGACCGTGGCGGACTCCATTGCCTTACTGCAGGCGGTCGCATCCTTGGCGAGCGCGTCGACAGGCTTCTTCCGAGTGAGGTAACAAGTGCCAGTGGCTCCAACTGCTTGGCGTAGATGTTCCTCCGCCTTTGCAGCTCGCGCGATAGCTGACTTGAGGATGTTGTCTGCCTTCTTGTCGTTGTCGACCAGTGCTGCCATCGCTGACTTCAGTGCCTTCGTTGCCTTCGTCACTGCCATGCGCAGGTGCTTGCCGTCCTTGGCAAGCTGTAGCTGGGCCTTGCGCACCTTGATGAGCGTCTTCTTGTGCAGTCTCCTGAATGCTTTGGCTGCCTTGTCCTTGCAATGCTTGAGCACCTGCATGATGACGACGTCCAACGGTTGCAGGAAATGGACCCTGGCGTGTGGAGGTAGCGGGACGATGATGACATGGTTGTCGACAAGGAGCTGAAGGACCTCTGGGTTGATGTGCGCTCCAAAGTTGTCCATGATCAAGATCATGGGCGTCTCTGCTGAGCGCCTGTCTGCTATCCAAGGTATGAAAATGTCCTTGACCCACTTGAGACAGACTGCGCTGTCCATTCACGCGTTGTCCTGGTGGGTGATCTGAGTTTCTGTCATCCCTGCATCGACAAACACCTGCTGCAGGTCGGCATCATTCTTCGATGTCGGGTCGCGCTCCTTCCCTTTTACCACAAAGAGCGGTGGCATCTTGGAGCCATCGGCAAAGATGGTAAGCAGCGCGGTACTGGGATGGTGCTGGGGGCAACATAGACACATTTCTTCTTCCCGGCGGCCTGCAAACCTGTCTCATCCAGATTGCAAATGTTGCTGAATGGCAGGTTAGGAAACTTCCTGAAGATCTCCTCCAGCGCGTCAAATAACTCGTTCACAGCGCTCTGCCGGACATTGAAGCGCGCCTCGTCAAGATTGTCAACAACGCGCCCGCGCAGGCGATCATGGTGGCGCTCCATGAAGCAGCGTATCCAGCGGTTAGGCGGGCCTTCCTAGCCCCACCCAGCAGCAATTTTAGTCTTTGCATATTCTGGCACGATCTTGATGCACAGTGCAATCAAATCTTGGATCTCATCCCGTTGAAGTGCATTTGCATAGCACGCGTGCAGCAGAACTGCTGGAATAGGCATTTCCTCCTGCTCCTTTGTCAAAGCGCGGCGACGATCAAACTTCCTAGGCTTGCCGGCAGCAACATGCTCAAGGTCTTTCAGCCCACGCGTAAACGTGCCCCACAAAATGTCTGCACCCTCTGCGAAGGTGCGCAGTGACTTGCCATGGATATTTGTCTTGCCTTCCCTCTTCATTTTCAGCCTCCTCCAACATATCTCGATACTCGGTGCGGTGGCGATACTGTTGCTTCCTGAGTCGCTTGGTGCGCGTCATCTTGCCGCTTGCGCGCAGATCTCACTCGTTCGATACCGCGCTGCGAGCGTCCCACACCCTGCCCTCCGGCTGTCGGACCCTCCTAAGGCCTCCCTGGGCCCTTTGGAACGTGCTGTGCGGGTTCGGAATAGTTGACGCAGCTCCCGGGCCTGACCAGTGGGCAGGGGTGCTTACGCGATCGCGCCGCCATTCTGAAGATTTTCCGACCGCCGATGGTTACATCGTTGACCCCGCACATACAGTGCAGTCAAATCAGCCGTCCAAGTCGTCACAAACACCCTAGGTCTAGGGCTTCTAGGGCCCACTAGCGGGGCTTCAAACAGGGTCTCAGTGCTCTGGGAGAGGCCGTCTTCGGCAAATGGTCCACGATAGGGCATGGTCCACGATACGGTTTTTACTCGCTATACCCGTAGTCTCTCTTAGGGCCAATTTCAGGCTCAACTCAAAGGGGGGGAGGAGGATTAATGCCCGCAAACCCTACAACCTTATAACCCGCTAAGATAGCCGAGGTACAATTGGTTAGCCCGTACATTAAGCGGTACTTCATGGGTCTAACCCCTGAGATTGAAATTGGAAATGATATGTGTTATAACATACTACTCTGTTTCTCTCCGCCGCCCGGACCGAGGTTTTTTCAATGCCTGCCATCTCTAATCACAATAGGAACACACTAGGTGTACCACAGCTCTGGTTGCCGGCCTTCTTCTATTTCCAACCCCTCTTGCGTCCAGTTCAGCCGTGGGCTGCCCCTCATGTAAGCTATCTCCGACTTTGCGGCGTCTCCGGCGGCCGCGCCCAGTTCATCATAGAGCCCCAGGCTTCCTCTACGTGTTTGGTCATGTGTGCAACTTCGACCCGGTGTTCGGGTAGGCGACTAGGTTGCTTAGACTGCGCCGTTTTCCCGTCCATTCCCACCGATGGATATGTCCCGAAGAGGAAGTGCAGGCGGACTGAAGCAGCCGAGGCGCCCCACCTTGCCATGCGCTCCGTACAGGGTCTCCGCCACCGCTTGGGGTGCCGTCTCAAGCCTTGTGGGAGCGGTGGTTGGGTTATGGGGGTTGTGGTGTGGCCAAATTTGGATCAATTTCCATATGGACGATAAACATAGTTTTCTGCCTATGCGGATGAGGGGTCGTGAATGAATAAATGGCGATCCCAGAGAGTGGTTGATGCAGTATTGGTGACACCGCTCACAGCAACTTGTTGGCGTCTTGACCCGCTGCATTGGAGCCGTATACGCCTGTCCTCACCGCATCATTCGTAAGCTTCCACTCACGGTACAAGCACGCCCTCAAAACAGGCGGGATTGGTAGGGCTGAATGTACTCGCCGGTAATTCAGCAGTCCGCAGCAAGTGATTCACACGTGTATGCCACTTTGGGGGCAGACATGCATGTACGCCACGCCACATAGTCGCCGCTGCGTGCGCGTTGATAATTAGCGACGGGGACAAAGCAAATGGTCTGTCATTGAAGTAGTCATCTGGGAAAAATACGTCTCGGCGACTAATTCATTATTTGTGCTTGTTTGCACATCCTATGTGCAGCCACTGGAAATTTGTGACAAAAAGACCTGTAAATTTGAAGGGGGGTGGGTTGGCCATAGAGTCCGGGCCAGTGTGCAGTCCGCCAAATAGCTTCGCATCTTAGACTGTCCACTGCTCAATCGTATGGGTTGGGGGGGAGTTGTCCAGCGTCACGTGCCTGCCGCAGAATCTTGGAGATCATCGGCTGCGACGGTGTCTTGCCCAGAACTTCCGTGCACCACTTCATCAGCTGTGGCTGCGTGATATGTGCGTATGCCCGCTTCTGCGCCACCACTGCTGCCCTCTCCTCCGCAGACATGTTGATGCGCTTTGGGGCAGGGGGTGGAAGGCGCTCATCGCTCTCTGCCAGCGGCCAGTGATCGTGATGGACTGGTGATGGCGGAGAGACGCCAGCAAGCTCAAAGTCCGAACTCAGTTCGTGCAAATTAGGATCGCTGGGATGACTGGTTATTGAAGAATGATGGCGGTGGAACAGAAAAGTTGGCTGCGCTGTGGCATCAGACTGCGCTGATGGCCGGCGTAAGGGACCTAGCTGGATTGGCTGACACGGTCTATCTGGTTCTGCGCACTGCGGCTCACTCCTCGACTGCTTCTTTTGCTTGACACAGCCACAGAGAACAACAAATCGCCGGCACAGCGACTGTGTCACGCCATAGGTACACTCCTGCACGGTCTGCCAGGTACGATCCATGCCAGCGTGGGCCAGGCGCCTGACGTGTATGTCCCACAGTATCTGCTCCAGGATGCCTTCGTGCACCCAGACTTGTCGCAGTGTGCCCTTGCCCGGCTCGCCATCCTTGGGTGCCACCTCGCGAACCAGTAGCGCATCTTTATTGCCGCAGATTTCCCAACCACCGCTACGCAAAATGTGCCGCCGCTGTGGATCTCCCTCCTCCTCTTGTACGCCCGCTGGCGCCTTGTCCTTGTTCCTAGCTGATGTGCTCGGCTTGCCTCTCTTCGCAAGAGCAAAAGGCAGTTGGTAGTCAAGGACTGGTCAGGGCAGGCACATGACACGTATATGAATTGCCCTCACTTCCGAATTGTGTTATTTCATATTTTTTCAAGTGTTTTCATGGCAAACACTCATCTCAGCACCATGGACAATACATTATACTACTCATCTGAAGTCATACGCACGATAAGTACGGCGGGTGATTGAAGAGTAGTAGCTAACGAGAGAGAGAGAGAGAGAGAGAGAGAGAGAGAGAGAGAGAGAGAGAGAGAGTGTGTGTGTGTGAATTCATGTGGTTGGATAGAGTGACAATACAGTAAAATCAGTTGTGCTCATCGTAGCAGTAGATGGTAATATCCCTAGATAGTAACATAGCGCGTCCCGGCTTCACACTCGTGAAGCACCACCTACAGTGCCATATGTGTAGTGTGCACTGAATCATGCGTGGTGCACCTGCAAGAGTTGAGTGGTGATGGTCGCAATTACTCCGCATGAGCCTACATGTGCTCTTGCGCATACTCCAGCGGGGTTGAGCCGATGGTTGAATTGGCTAGAAACTATATTGGCACCCGGATGGCCTCCATGAAGGATTACGCACGTGTCAAAGTCACGATATGGACATAGTCGCGCGTATACATGGTTCCGCGGCCCTGGTCTGGGGGAACTTACATCTAAGTGTGGATCCTAGTGGACTTACATCTTGCAACGGTTGCACGTGAACATACTGGAACCAGCGAGCTCTACTCCGTGGACCTAGAGTATTTCATGGGTAGTGAGAGTTCGTCATATAATGTGACGTGATGGTTACTCGAACCAGTACGACACTGGTCCCTTGTCCGTCGGTACATCACTTGTCCGCTCGGTTGAGCGGTCGTCTTGTACGCGATGAGTCCGGGTATCGATTCCTGGCCGATGCATTTTCGGCAGTGTCGTCCGGGCGTGTCCTGGGTTTCCCCGGTTGATGCATTAGCCCTTCGGGGTTCGAATGAGGCAATGGTCTATGGGCTATGCCAGACCTACGACTGCAGTTGGCGCAAGAGGTCAAGTGCTGGGGCGGCTTCGGCCGACGTCCCGGCGCGAACTTTACTTTTATGACACTGGTCCCGACCTGGTACCGTCACATCGGATTAACCCCTGCTTCTTGTCCTGGTACCGGTGGTATAGATATTTGCGCTGCACTCCCCAATACACAAGTGCCAGCAGATACTGGTGTCAATTACAAAAAGGCCGACAACAAATCCACCGCTAAAAGCAGTAGTACTAAAAAATATGCCAGATACTGGTACCGTAGTTGGCGCGCGTGGGGAGACGCTCGCGGGTCGTCGGTACAGGTTGTCGCTGCCTTATTATTAGCGACTGAGGATTATTATCTTATTTTATTTTCCTTACCAGTACTCCCCGTACTCGTATCCATAGAAATGTTTTAATATAGCACAGGGCCTCTACACACACACGCGCTGCTCTCGTATATAGCGCTTCAGGGATGTCAATAGTACGACGGCCGCAAGAATACCGCGGACTGCAGTTGGCGCACGAGGTCAAGTGCTGGGGCGGCTTCGGCCGATGTCCCGGGGCGAACTTTACTTTACTTTTACCGCGGACTACAGTCCGTAGTGGCGGAGAGTACCTGTACCTGTGTGAATTACCTGTACCTGTATCTGTAGTTCCAAGGATACTGGGATACAGGGATTTCCGATATCGCCTTCTGCTGCTAGCTCATGTAATTATGTTCCAGGGATACTGGTACTGGTACGCTGGTACCAGTAGTGTATGTACATAAGGTTTCTGACCACATTATCATATAATGCATTATTTTAGCGGGTACTTCGCGCTACTACCCTTTTGGGCAGCCGCCAGTGACTGGTCGTTCCTTTCATCCGGGAGGCGGGGCGCGGTCCACCTATAGCGGTAGGGGCTACTCCGTGATGCGGGCGCGGTGGCCAGATTGGGTAAAGTCTGCGGGTAAGACCTAGTCGATGCTGTACGTATGGATGGCAGAATGCTTATGCTCGCTGTCGCTACAGAGAGCCTATGCGCGACAGATCATGGCCCGCCGAAAGGCGAGTGGGAGGTCAGTGGGGCGGGTTGCCCCCAGTGCGGCAGCGATGAAGAAAGCCCACGTGGTCGTGGCTCCGTATGCTTACCTTTCGCAGCCTGAAAATATCGCCAGCGCGGCGCACCCGCAGAAGTTCCCCGTATTCCGCGGCTGTTGTCACGCCTGCAAAACGGAGCCTGCCCGGTGGAGCTGCTTGCCGCAGCTGATCCAGCTCCCTCTGGAAGGCAGGGTTAGAGACAAAGTTCGGCATGACGTTTCGCCTGCTGGCCTCGCCTCCCCCGAGCGGGCCGCTTCTCGGCCGGCGCAACGCGCGTCATCGTCCGGCGTGCTGCCGTCAGGCTCTGCATCCTTTGAGACCCTATTGCTCTTAGAGGAGTCGCTGTCAGACTCTCGGTACACGCGTGCGAGCCATCGAGCCTTCAGCGGGTGATGACAATTCTGCCGCGCAGAAGCTTCGGCCGGGTCGCTCGGCTCCGCTCGGCTTCCACTCACCCCGGCAGGGTCCACCGCTTGCGCCGCCTCGCGCGCTCTCTTCATCTTCAGCGCACCCACACTGCCGAGACTGATACTCTAGATCTGATCTGCAGGTCTAGACCTTCCCACTGCCACAGCTTGATTGGGGGGGGGGGGGGGGGGGGGGGGGGGGGCTGTCCGGCAGCAAGCTGATGGCGGCTGCCTGGCAGACTGTGTTTTGCACCGGGAGTGCTTCCCAGCGAGATAGCGACTACATCTTCCTGAATTCGATACCGGTACCAGTCCGGCATAATGTCCAGTTATTAGCTTATTACTTTTTGTAGAGTCAATTCACACATACCCGTACAGGCAATCCTTACTCATAGCACGTTAGCGATGCCAAGCGTCTTCCCGCTGTGAATACGAATTTCCAGAATCGTGAATTAGAACTCGCTGCTGGCGTACTGCTGATTGGTGCGACGTAGGGGTACCGTACTCGTAGCGAATAAAATCCTTACTTTACATCGCGGCCGGAGAGGCGCGAATCAGATGATGTCAGGGTGCGGGTGATGATGTTGGAGTACCGCACGGTCGCTTCAGGTACAGAATCATAAATAAAATGAGGCGTACGAGTAGCGACTAAGGCTTAATCCTTACAGGGTAGTCGCTAGTAGTTTTGAGTGCTGCTTGCGCAAACTTGCAGACCTGAAAATTCTGCAGAAACTCGTTACCCGTTTTGTTTTCTTGCCCCCGGGACAGGACTGGCACCCTTGCAGCGTCTCTACGACGGCCGTTTAGGCAGGAATCCAGTCACGGAAAGCCCTGGGTAGGCGACGCTCCCTTGTAGTCATCAAGCGAATTGCAGGAGCATTCTGCAAGACTAATTGAAGGTCAGCGATAAAATTTCCAACACTGTTGGATCGCCGTCTAAAACACTGCCATCAAAATACCCGGCACTGACCATCACGAAAGGTCCGCCCTACCCGTTTTGGCGTTGGCCCATTCGAGCAATGCGCTACTCGTTACCCGTATGGTAGCGACTACTACTGTGCTACGTTGACACTACCCCTGTATTAAGAAATATCCCCCGCGCCCCCGCCCCCCGCCCTCCTTATAGGGGTAGGTTTCTCTTGGGAGTATTTCTTTCACGGACTTCCCGATCCCTGCCCCTATAAGAAATATGGTTTATATAGGGCTAAAATGTTTCTTGTCAGGGTAGTGTGAGCTTTTTGGCACGGTAACTATCCGACTCACTCTCCCTGAGCATTGTTAGGGAGACCGGGGTTTGGCGCAGTCTCTATATTATGGCCCGGGGCAGATTGAAAAAAGGCATTTACGGAGGCTTGGGTGGTGCTTCTAGTGACATGCGTGCGGCCTAATGCCGCACGCGGCACATCCACCAGAAGCAAGGCATTGAAGTTCTTGACGGTGGCTGCACTATTCACTAGATCATTGTTCTCCGACACGAAAGCAAACAACTACATCTCCATAATCTCCATGGCACGAGCAGGGTGTTTTGACAACAACAGGCTACTCATCATCAGCATCGGCATCGGCATCGTCATCGATGAAAATCAGATGGGTGCCGGCGTTGTCGTCGTCCTTGCCCCTGCCGTCTTGCAATGCTTCCTCCTCATCGTGTTCCTCAGCAACTCCTTCCACGTCCTCCTAGGCCACCTCCTCGGGTGTTGGAGCCATAGTTGTTGGGGATGCAAACAGCTGCCGCTCCATCGGCAAGTCAAGAATGTCAACTGCCTAAGCCATCCGGACGGGATTTGCAGCATCCACGGAGAGGGGTGTGCTTAGCTTGGCCAGCATGCTTTGTCCGACGGGTCTGCCAGCACATCGGCGGGGACACGCGAGCTGCTACCTGGCACTTCCTCCCTGGCAAGACGGTTGCTGTGGCGGACGACAGCGGAAAGCTCTTGGGACTGTGCGAGACTGAGAACGCATGTACTAATCAAGGTAGTTGAAAATTGTAGTGGGGGAGAGTTGCAGCAAAGCAGTCATGAACCACTCCATCGCATGCCTAAGGCTGTACCGCACCTTCGGCCACGAGGTGTCACCGCCAGTTGCACCAAGATCCATGACATGTGACGCTTCCTATACGGTTGAACCTTGGAGGTGCAGTTAGGCAGGAAGAATATGACCGAAACATAAACGTTGATCATGCGGAACTTAGACAGATCACCATCTTGTAGCTACCAGTGCCGGTGGCGTTGCTAAAAAGACCTACAGTCACACTGAATAATAGCGATAACGGCATAACAGTGACATAGCGGTACGAATATAATCCGTGAGCAGCCGCGACTACCTACCAGTATCATACGAGCATTACCCGGATATTAGTATCTGCGAGTGATGGCTTTGTACGTTTATAATCGCTAACCGTGACGATATTACGCCTGTCGTACCAGTATAACCGGGGGGGTACACGGCCTGGATAAGGACGGCTGCCCGGGCCGTCTCGCACGGGTACGACTAGCCCAAAATATTTTAATCGACATCTGTCCGTGAAAAATGCAGGCACGACTACCTGAAAATAGTCGCAGTACTGCATGACATCTCTGTCGTTGAACGACAGCACGAATAGGAGAAAGTTTGGGACTTCTATCTTCAACGGAGGCTTGTGAGCCGTCCGATCAAAATATAGGGTTTGTAGGGTCTGCATTTTTTGTTTTGTTTACACGCCGGCACGGCACGCTGCCACCTATTGCCCACCCCGCCCCCGCTTCTTGCCTCTTGCAGCCTTCCCTTTCCATGCTGGCCATGCAGCCTTTGTTGCTGCGGCATGTGCCCCTACTAACGACGCTAGGCACTGGTCGTTGTCCTCGTCGTCCTCGATGTCATGGTGCTTCTTCGCCGCCGCCTTGTCCTTCGTGGCCTTGGCGTGCGCCACGTTCGCCGCCACAAGCTCCAACTCGTCAAAGGGTGGCCGAGGGGGGGCTGTAGAGCGGGTGGGCACCGGGATATTGACGACACGGGCGGCAGTGGGGGCGGTCTTGGGGGCGGGGATCACGGGAGGCTGGTCGCCAACGTCGCCCGTGTTCGGTCTACGCACGGGCATGTCCGAAGGTGTTGAGGCCAGCTCGTAAATAAATACTAGTGCGAGGCAGCGAGCGAGCGAGCGCGGTTGGACATGCACGGGCCGCACCTTGGGGCTGACTCTCCCGAAACTTGCGTCGCGGCGGGCTCCCCTTTGTGGCCGGAGGTCCACAAGCGGCCGTAGCGGCCTCGCGCCCAAGCCTGAAACCGGAAGGCCTCCTCTCGTAGCATGGGATGGTCGTTGGGGGCATCCGGGTCCGCCTCCTTCAAAGCTTTCAAGTGCTCACGCCGACGGCGGGCGACGAATCTGTTTCCACGCACCTGCACGTGAGCTTCCCTTCCTTTTGCAGTTCTTAACAAGTCAACAGTGTGGGTTGGTGGGCGGAGGTGGGCGTGCGTATCGACAGATGTCTAGGGACATCTCGTCGCCGCCGTCCGCCGTGTTGGTGACCGCAGATGCGTTCGCGAGGAAGACGCCGCGCGCGTGCTCCACCGCCCAACGCGGAGCGACCACCACACTAGCGTGCTCGTTGTCGCGGGACGGGTAGTCCGTGGGGGAATCCTAGCAAACCCAGAGTGGGGGGGGGGGGGGGGGGGGGGGGGGGGGGGGACCTCGGACACCGCATACGATTGCCACATGTATGCATTCGAGGGCGCCACCTGCGCCACGCAGGAAGGGCATCAGGATGTGTTAGGCGGCTACTTCATGTGTGTGTGTGGGGGAGGGGGGGTGTGCGTGTGCGTGTGCGTGTGTGTGTGTGTGTGTGTAGTGTATGTGTGTGTGTGTGTGTGTGTGTGTGTGTGTGTGTGTGTGTGTGTGTGTGTTTTGATGTGTGTGTGTGTGTGTGCGTGTGTGTGTGTGTGTGTGTGTGTGTGTGCGTGTGTGCGTGAGTGTGTATTGTGTATTGTGTGTGTGTGTGTGTGTGTGTGTGTGTGTGTGTGTGTGTGTGTGTGTGTGTGTGTGTGTGTGTGTGTGTGTGTGTGTGTGTGTGTGTGCGTGCGTGTGTGCGTGCGTGTGTGCGTGCGTGCGTGAGTGTGTGTGCTGTGTGTGTGTGCTGTGTGTGTGTGTGTGTGTGTGTGTGTGTGTGTGTGTGTGTGTGTGTGTGTGTGTGTGTGTGTGTGTGTGCGTGGGTGCGTGTGCGTGCTCCACCGCCCAACGCGGAGCGACCACCACACTAGCGTGCTCGTTGTCGCGGGACGGGTAGTCCTTGGGGCAATCCTAGCAAACCCAGGGTGGGGGGGGGGGGGGGTGGGGGGCACCTCGGACACCGCATACGAGTGCCCCATGTATGCATTCGAGGGCGCCACCTGCGCCACGCAGGAAGGGCATCATGATACTTCATGTGTGTGTGTGGGGGGGGTGCGTGTGCGTGTGCGTGCGTGTGTGTGTGTGTGTGTGTGTGTGTGTGTGTGTGTGTGTGTGTGTGTGTGTGTGCGCGCGTGTGTGTGTGTGTGCGCGTGTGTGTGTGTGCGTGCGTGCGTGTGTGTGTGTGTGTGCGTGTGTGCGTGTGTGTGTGTGCGTGTATGCGTGTGTGCTTGAGTGTATGTAGTGTGTGTGTGTGTGTGTGTGTGTGTGTGTGTGTGTGTGTGTGTGTGTGTGTGTGTGTGTGTGTGTGTGTGTGTGCGTGTGTGTGTGTGCGCGCGCACGCGTGTGCGTGTGTGTGTGTATGTGCGTGCTCCACCGCCCAATGCGGAGCGACCACCACACCAGCGTGCTTACTGCCGCGGGACGGGTAGTAGACGCCGCGGTCGTCTTAAGGCCATACCATGTTGATAGCGTCCCAAAGCGGTTGCACCTGCGCGAGCGAGGCGTGGCTGCGCGATGCGGATCCGCCGGTGGAATACGCGCTCGACGGCTGCTGCGTTGACCGCTGTCGCGGCCTACGTGCACCACCGGCGTAGCTCCCCTCTAGCGCGGCTTGCTCCGACGGGAACACACACAGTGACGCGGCCGGCACGCCAGCGACCTCGGCCACATCCCGCTCGATGGCGTCGGCCCCGAAAAGCAAACATATGTTGAGGGCACGGAGTCCCTTCTTTATGTGAACCAGCGCCCGGGCGCGGAGGATGCGGTCGGGTGCGGCCATGGCGAGGCGTGGCGGGTGGTCAAGGCGATTGACCGGGCTGGTTTGGGTGGTTGACTGCACTGCCGGCCCCCCCGGGGGGGGGGGGGGGGGGGGAGGTGCCTGTCAAGAGTTGTCAGCTGCCGTCACCTGCTGTCAACTGTTGCCAGCAGTTGACAGCAGTTGACGCGGGGCGAGGAAGACATAGCGTCGCGCAACTCCGCGCGCGACGGCACTGTACTTCACCTCTTTACTCAGCGCGTAGTCGCGACGGCCGCGAGTCCGTCACGTGACCAAATACGCGAGATATATCTTTTACAGAAAGTAGTCGCAGTACACTAACATATCGGATGATATTTTCGCACGCGACGCCCGCTACGGGTAGTCGCTACGGGTAGCCGCCGTATTATGCTATGCCGCTACTATGCCGCTACTATGCAAGTGTTATGCCGCTAATACTCGCTTATGCAGCTGGTTATGCCGTTACCGCTATTCAGTGTGAGTGATGCGGTAACGGCATCACTCACAGTCTTCGCAGTCTTTCCGCCCCACCTGGCGCTGCCATCTCCAAGCAAGTTGCCGGCTGTGAGGAGCATCTGATAAAACAATCGTACAGAAGTACCCAACAGAAGCAGCATTGTCAGTCATCAGTGTGCGGGAAGGGGGGGGCACAGCAACATCGTGCATGCCGAGGCTTGCGATTGCTGATGCAGCATACCTGTCTCATCAAAATTATAACAACAGTAATGCAACCTATTTTGCCCCGAGGCACGCGGTGCATTGTGGTTAGGTCTAAATTAGGGTTTGGGGGCAGCAGTGGGATTGCAAGCTAATATGAATGCCGGTTGGTTCATTTTGTGCCAAGTCGGGGAAACCAATTCCGTCCAAGCAGGGACAAATCAAAAGAGTGAAGGAAACGAGATGGTTACAAGTAGTTTGCGCCGTCGGGGGCTGAAACTCTGTCCAAACTGGGACAAAAATAGGGGCGGGGGCCGTGATGGCTACAAGTAGTTTGTGCCGTCCGGGGCTGAACCTCTGTCAAAGCCGGGACAAAACATATGAGCGGCTAATTTTGCGGAATTGTACTACGTATCATCATCTTCGATCACATAATCCCCTCGGCGCTCTGCCGCCTCTCGCCTCTTCTTCGCTACCTCAAGACGCTCAGAGAACTCCTCTGACACGGTCATTGGATGGGGTAGACCCGGCCACTTCTCGAAGTCAGTTGGACGCAGTTGTTGAGTCTCGTCCCATGGCTTCTCTTTGAACCATGAGGTCATCCTGGACTTCATCCCAGCGATTTGCGTCTTCTGGTTGTCAATGAGGATAATCTTCAAGTTCCTGTGTGTGAACGAGTAGGTATGATCCATATGGTCCCACCACACGGAAAAAGGCCGCAGCGACCTGGAAAAGGCGTGGCAAACCGCACAAGGCGTTAATTTTTTTATGTTGATCCCATTAAGACACTCACCCGGGTTGCACCCCTCACGCACCGCGGTTGTCCCGGTTCCGGCTGTGACGTCGATGATTGTTGTCCCGTCTGTTGCCGCCATCTTAAGGTGCTTGGCGAAGAGAGCGATAGGCTTTTGGTACTTGTTCACCGTCTGTCTGTTCTCGTCCTTCAATTTCGAACTGTCTTTGAAGTGACCCAATATGATGGATGTAGAGAACCTGGAAAGGCACAACCGGCTTAGCGAGTAAATAAATACAAGCCGGCTATTTTCCACGGATCAAATCTCACCTTCGGGGATCATCGAAACGGATGTTGTCAGCTATGATGCTTGGCGGGGGCTTCCTGACGTAGAGGTAGTACTCAGCGTCGTGACGCAGAGAGCTGCCCATCTTCATCCCGCAATCCTTGGCCCAAGTCAGGACGTGATAGATGAGGTCCTCAGCTTGTTTTTGAACGGCTGTGATTGCGGATCCAAGTTGCTGGTCCGAGAGGTGAATGAAGAAATGGCACCCATCGAGAGCAGTGTGGACGTCAAAAGAACCAGTCAGGATATTCAACTGCCTGCGCGGGGGTAAATCGGGAATGAGATAAATGAAAGCACAGTCATCTAGTACGCACCGGGGTTGTGGGGGTTGTCTTGCCTGGCGAAAGCAAACACGTCGTTGAAGTCGTCCGTACCCCACGCAGCATCCTTCGAGTCCCATGTGTGCGAACCAGCTCCGAAAAGCGCGTCGGCAATGAAGACTGTTGCCTTTTTGGCACGAACTGCCGACATGGCGTCCGCGACGAATTGTTTTGTTGCGGGAGCCTTGAAGTTCCCCTCCACAATGCAAGTCTTGCAAAGCTCCGTGTTCAACCACACCTTGTCATCCTTGTCGACCCCTTCTCCCTTGGGCATCACCGGAAGTTCCTCGGCCTGTGTGTGTCAGAAAACATATTCGGGTTAATAGCTCACAACGAAAATTCAGAAGAGCATTTGTTGTTGCACAAGATCTTAGTTACCTTCATCGATATCCACAGCTCATGAGAAACATTCGGAACGGAAACCGCGATAAGCTCCGGCGCACATGCCAGAAGAGCAAACTTTGTGAAGAAGGAGATGACTAAGTCCGGCATCTGATTCTTGATGCGATACGCCTCACTCCTGATGGTGGTGTTGGTGGCCGCGATATGCTCTCGAACCGGTAGTGGTGTGAGACAATCGGCGGATTTCATGTCCCCCCATCTGGCAGGAGAGGTCAGCAAGACCATCAACGGACCGGAGCGATGAGCACCTTTGAACAAATCCTGGAACTTTCTGGGGAAGCCTGTTGGGCCGAGGTCATCAACACTGGCTCGGAACTTGGTGATGGCGTCAAGGCGAGCGGCCGCTTGCTCATCCGACACTTTGTCTTGCACATCCCAATCGATGATGTGGTCCGAGAGATATTTCCCCCAATTCCTGGCCGGTTCGTCCGGCGTCAGCAGTTGGATTGTCTCCCTGCCCTTGGCCGTGTCAATGACATTCATGAGCTTGATGCTTGCTCGACGCAAGAGATCGCGAAACCTCCAGGTCTCAATCATCGCGAGCCACTCCGCGTTGGTGTGCGTAACAGCCATGGGGCCATTGTCGCCGGCATGCTTTATGTCATCCACCAGCTCGTAGAGGCAAGGGGTCACACTGTGCTCGCCTTGGATGAGCAGTCCAACCACCAGGTACATCTGGCCCACAGGGAGATCCGCGCTGTCGCTCTGCTTGGCAAGAGACGGCTCGTCTAGCCAGGGCGCATGGGGTCCAAAGCCGACATCCTGGGTCGAAAAACAAACTTCAGTACGGAGAAAGGAATGAATGATAGTATTCCATGTGATTAAGACACTGGGGTCGGTCACAACTTACCTCCATGAGGGCGACTCGGAAGTGAGCTCTGTCTTTCCCGAAGCCGTACTTCTTGTTATCGAGGATTGTATTGATAGGCTTCCGAATTGCTTCGTAAACCTTGCTCACTTCCTTCTGGGTGAGTTGCCTGCCGTAATTGAGGCGCTTGACTCTATCGAGTTCTTGCTCGTAGTACACCAATAGGTCTCCGAGTTTGGTTGTGGCTTCGTCCCTTCCTCGAACCCCGAGGTCCACATGCCGGTAGGCTTCAGAAATCTGCTCAAGGGGCTCAAAAACACTGCGCAAATCATTTGTCAGAATCTAGCAGCATTAACAACACGATAAATTTTCATCATGTACGCAGCTCACCGTTGTGGGCGCGAGCAGAGGTCAATCAAATTTGAGAACTCGCTGCTCTTCTCATCTTTGATGCCGATCTTCTCAAGCTCAACTTGAAGAACTTCAGACTTCTTGAACTCCTTCACTACCCTGATTTGCGGAAGTGCCCTAAAGCCGGGGCGATTTGCATCCTGTTCTGCATACCAGCTCTCGAAACATCTGCGAAGGTTCTGCAGAAACAATTGCACCGATTTCAAAATTCCGAACGCTTGTACCTCGATGACAAACCGTTTCGTCCCGCTGATGACAGACCGTTTCGTCCCGCTGATGACAGACCGTTTCGTCCCGCTGATGACAAACCGTTTCGTCCCACTGATGACAGAACGTTTCGTCCCGCTGATGACAGACCGTTTCGTCCCGCTGATGACAAACCGTTTCGTCCCACTGATGACACACCGTTTAGTCCCACTGATGACAAACCGTTTCGTCCCACTGATGACAAACCGTTTCGTCCCACTGATGACAAAACGTTTCGTCCCACTGATGACAGACCGTTTCGTCCCACTGATGACAGACCGTTTCGTCCCGCTGATGACAGACCGTTTCGTCCCACTGATGACAGACCGTTTCGTCCCACTGATGACAGACCGTTTCGTCCCACCGATGACAGACCGTTTCGTCCCGCTGATGACAAATCGTTTTGTCCCGCTGTGACATATTTTTAACCCGCCAACGACAGAACGACTTTTGTCACACTTTACGCCTATTTGCTGCCACGGTTAGCTAAATAGTAATTTGGGAGAATGGGTCACTCACCAGGAGTTTGTGCATCGACGTGTCTCCCACGACGGTGTGACCCGCCTCGTTGAGCTTCATAGACATGTAGCGGCAGACTTCCGGCGAGAGGCCGATGTACATCTTAGCCGACGTGAGGTGGATGCCTTTGTTGGCGTTGTAGATTTCCGGGTAGTTTTCTTTCACCATGCGCTTCGCCTCCCGTCTGTGGCTGCCGTCGATGTTGGCTTGACGCGCGCCGTAGGCGCTAAGAAACTCGACGATGACGTCGATCTCTGGCTTGTAGGAATTTGAATCCGCCAACCTCGGGTTCTCCCCGCCTTCGTGTGCTGCGACTAGCTCCTTGAAGTTGGCCATGGTCTGAGCGAGGGGCTCGTACTCAAAGGAGAAACAATTGCGGTTCTTGTGGACTACTGGAAAGGACACCGAGAAATTCTCGGCGGACAAGGAAGGATTCCTCTGAATAACAAATGCAAGAAAAGGATGTCAGTAAGTTGCATTGTGTATTGATTGATATGTAACTACACATATATGATCCGGATAGGTACAACAGGTCGCGATAGGCTTTTACCTTGTAGCTTTGCGCCACCATATTGCAGTCTTGCAGCTTTGGGGAACGGAATTCAAATTCCGGCGGCGGAGCGACGAACTTATCGGATATGAAGCTGAAAATGTAAGGCAGCCCCGTATCCTTGTTGACCACGAGGTTGACTCTGTCGGCGTATAACATGTTGATGTCGCCACCGTGAGATGTCTTCACCTCTGGATCAGCAATCTCGACTCTGAGGTGGCCGTAAGAGATCCAGTCGACGGCACCGGTGTTGTGGAAGCCATTCAAGGCCGGCGGGACGGCCAACGTGTTGACGTATGGAAGCGCGTTCTTAAAATCCTTGTCAATGTTGGCCAAGTCATCGATGTCAATCTGACCCGACGCGAAACCTGTCAGCGCCTGCGCCAGCACATTGCGCTCGACCAAAGTCCATGCGTAGTAAGACTGGAACCGCGGTTGGAAGGAGAGTGGCGGTTGGATCGCGTGGAGTAGCAACCTCTCAAAGCTGACATCGATCCTGAACTCCTTGTGCACTGTCAAGCGATAAGGTTCAAGAGATATCTGCGGTAACAAGCACAAGAATATTAATACTTATTGAAACACGACATTGACACGAATTCAGACATCATATAAGCTTTACTCACCTCGTAGTTTCCGGCCGAGTCCAGCTCGACGTCCTTGATCTTTCCGATACACGCGAGAAGTGGCCCCTTCGGATCATCGAAAAAGTCCTTGCCAGTCAGCAGGCTCGCCTTGTGCAATTCGATGTACAAATAGATCTCGACCTCAGCACTTGCGTTCTTCAACCAGTGGATAGTCCAGCTCCTTGAGGTAAAGTCGCTGTAGGAGTCATTTTCTTGGGACCCGTCCCTCATGTCAAAGAAGTCGTCGTAAGAGGCGACCGTCATCAGCTTTGTCTTCCTCTCGGGTCCGGGAGTGCCGGTGATGTCGAGAGCTTGCTTACGCTTCTCCGCCGCCCGTTGCCTCTGTTCTTCCTCTGTGCCGAAGACCTCTTCATCCGTGCACATACTGAGGAATTCAGGAACCCTTCTCGGAGCCTCGGCAACAGGGGCTCGAGAACCAGAGGCTCCAGAACCAGACGCTTGCCCGGTAGTCGGCGTTGGAGTCTCGAGCTCGGCCTCTGGCTCCGGGTCAAGCCGGGTGGGCTCGGGCTCCGGCTCGGGCTCCGGCTCGGGCTCCATCTGAGCGGGCTCAGTTTCAGGCTCATGCCGAGGCTCTGGCTCGGGCTCATTGCGCTCTGTTTCAGGCTCAGGCTCAGTGTGCTCTATTTCAAGCTCAGGCTCTGTTTCCGGTACTTGAGGCGGGCCTTTAGACAAAGAAGAGCCTTGATTCGGGGAACCTGTAAAGAATGAGTAGAGAGTACTCAACACACCTGCGGTGGGCGTCACGATTAACTACCGAACGGTATCGCCATACACCATCAAAGCCAAGCGTAATTTTTCTTACCTGGGGATCCCGATTTACCAGCTGCTTCCGACGCTGTTGCCTGCGCCAATTTACGACCTGTTGGAATGTCAGATAACTCCTTGACGAGAAAGTAATCGAAGGGAGTGAGAAGGCAGGGATTGATACTTTCAGTCACAATTACCTGGAGTCACAATTGTCTCTGAAACCTTTTCTTTCCCCTTGGATTCCTTTGAAGCTTCAGTCGCTACTGGCTCTTGTGCGCGTCCTTTCGAACCTGTAAACACACATGATTTCAAACAATGTCAATATGACACAGTGCACACACAAAAATCATGTGATTGGAGAGGCAAGGACCTGATTGATAGTAAACTTGCATGAGCTTTTCGTAATCCATTAGCCTTCGCGCTGTCTGCATTTGAGCATCTGAGAGGACCTGACCGCTCTTGATTCGGTCCCTCAAACGCAAGGCGGCCAATCTTTCTCCTTGCGAATGCGTGCCGTAAGCCGTCACCCTACCTCCTAAAAGGCTCGGTTTCCAGGGGTTACCTGATGCCTCAGCGTCGGCTCTAGCTGCAGAAGCTGAGGCTGCACTTTTCTTCTTCGCCGCCGGCTGCTCTGGCACAGAAGATGACGCCTTGTGTTTTCTCCCTACTAGCGCTCCGAGCGCATCGAATTCTTTTGCTTTCTCGGTAGGTTTTGATGTTCGCTTGGACCTTCGGCCTACAAATATCATACCCTGTCAGATCGTTTCGTCCCGCTGATGACAGACCGTTTCGTCCCACTGATGACAAACCGTTTCGTCCCACTGATGACAAACCGTTTCGTCCCACTGATGACAGACCGTTTCGTCCCACTGATGACAGAACGTTTCGTCCCACTGATGACAAACCGTTTCGTCCCACTGATGACATACCGTTTCGTCCCACTGATGACAAACCGTTTCGTCACACTGTTGAGAAACCCTTTCGTCCCACTGATGACAAACCGTTTTGTCCCACTGATGACAAACCGTTTCCTCCCGCTGATGACAAACCGTTTCGTCCCACTGATGACAAACCGTTTCGTCCCACTGATGACAAAGCGTTTCGCCCCACTGATGACAGAACGTTTCGTCCCACTGATGACAAACCGTTTCGTCCCACTGATGACAAACCGTTTCGTCCCACTGATGACAAACCCTTTCGTCCCGCTGATGACAAACCGTTTCGTCCCGCTGATGACAGACCGTTTCGTCCCACTGATGACAAACCGTTTCGTCCCACTGATGACAGAACGTTTCGTCCCGCTGATGACAAACCGTTTCGTCCCACTGATGACAAACCGTTTCGTCCCACTGATGACAAACCGTTTCGTCCCACTGATGACAAAACTATTTTCAATACATTATGTACTGCGGTTTAATAATGTTATGTCTTGAAGTACTGCGCTTCACACTAATATTAAACCACTCCTTACGGCGGAGTACAGGCAGATGTTCCCCCTGACCGCTCTTCAACCCCACCCGCTCCCACCACCAATTAGCATCCTTACTGCTTGCCGCAGCTGCCTCGACGGGACGTAATACTACCCTGCAGGACCCTGACGCCGCTCGTCTCGTTTGGGTTTCTATTCCCACTCGTCTGCCTACACCTCGAGCGAGCGGTCCTAGATTACACCGCTTCTACAGGGAACCCTAACCGAACTCGCTAGATCTGGCCGCATCACGCGTCGAGCAGGCAGGCGGCTACTGTACGCTGCCACTCGTCTGCCTACACCTCGAGTGGTCCTAGATTACACCGCTTATACAGTGAACCCTAACCGAACTCGCTAGATCTGGCCGTATCACGCGTCGAGCAGGCAGGCAGCTACTGCACGCGCGCGCAACTCACCTGGGGTGGCGTCGTCCTTGTCTTCCTTGTCCTTGGCAGGCTCGTTCTTCTTCGGCGCCATTCTGGCGGTAGGTAGGTTGACGCGGTAGATGAGCGGGTTTCTTGGTGGGAAGCGGTGAGGGAGAGGTGGAAATGACGTGGTTTCTGTCTGCCGCCGCTCTGACCCCTGCTGGACAAACGGCGCGCGTGCGCACACTATAGTGTACCTCGTCGTCGACATCATGTTCATGTATTTTGCACCGCGACGAATATACAGGGCTAACTACTGCGACTATATATTACTATTACTGGAAGATAAAATATTCCCTACTCGAGAGTCATAACGGTACGAGAGTACAGTGGCGTGGCAATAATATTCCTTCATGAGATGATATATTCCTTGGATTGGATTCGGGTGTACTTACTAGTATAGAACTATTTCCGACATACGAAAGAAGCACGAAATAACACGGTATTTGAGTCATCAATTATTTTGACCCGTAGCTGGATATTATGCCCCCCGGTCAACGGCCCGTCCGAGAACGGTCATCGGCCGTCACTCTTCCTCACCACAGATCACAGTCCTTCACCCCCCCCCCCCCCCCACCCACTCGCCCCGCGCTGCATGGCGGCGGTCGAAAGCATGGCCTCTTCTCCAGGATCCGGCGAGTCGGACACTACACTTACATTACCGACGTGTTCGTGCCGCAGCGGGTACTCGTGTGATTGCGACGCGCGTGCGAGTGATCGTAAGGAGCCTGAGAAAAGGAAGTACACATGGGGCAAGGGCTCCGATGAGGTCGCCGAAAGCGATAATGGCAAGGTCTCGTCTCTGATCAGCAAGCGCACCTCTCGCGATTGTATCCGCCTCATGCTCGCCAAGGAGGCTAGCGAGCAGTCGCCATGCTGTTCGCGCAAGTGCGTGCACAAGCTATACACACAGTGCGGAGAGGCCCTCGTTGATGCCGTGTTGGACCGTGCGTTGACCGTATACTCGGGCAATCAGAACCGCTCCTTTGACCGGCTCGCTCAGGTTCTCAGGGGTGGCTACGAGTCGGCATCCGACAAGTTCGATTACATGTTCGATCACGGTGGCTACTTGCGATCTTTCGATCATCGCGGCCCCATCTACACGTGTGGGCGTGCGTGGGAGGCCTTGCATCAGGTCTCGAAACACAGACGTCTCGTGATCCAGCGGTCGGTGGTGGATAACGAACCCACGTACATCAGGCAGCGCAAGCAATACGAGAGCAGACAATCCGGACCGAGGGAGCATGTGCGCATGTTTCTCGAGCACTTCTTCTCGGATGACCTCGGTCACGTCGAGATCATGCCTTTTCATGACGGAAACAGCGAGACCTTCAAGAAGCACCTACCTCCCTGGATGACCAAGATTTGCGTCTACTACTACTACAAGTCGTGGGCCGAGGACGACAACGCCATTCTCCGCGGTGAGGCCCATTTTTTCCCACTGATGACATACCGTTTCGTCCCGCTGATGACAAACCGTTTCGTCCCGCTGATGACAAACCGTTTTGTCCCGCTGATGACAGACCGTTTTGTCCCACTGATGACAGACCGTTTCGTCCCGATAATTACATACCGTTTTTGTCCCGCTGATGACAAACCGTTTCGTCCCACTGATGACAAACCGTTTCGTCCCACTGATGACAAACCGTTTCGTCCCGCTGATGACAAACCGTTTCGTCCCGCTGATGACAAACCGTTTTGTCCCGCTGATGACAAATCGTTTTGTCCCGCTGATGACAGACCGTTTTGTCCCACTGATGACAGACCGTTTCGTCCCACTGATGACAAACCGTTTCGTCCCGCTGATGACATACCGTTTCGTCCCGCTGATGACAAACCGTTTCGTCCCGCTATCGCCAGAACGTTTAGTCCCACCGACGCCGGACCGATTTCGTCCCACTGATGACAGAACGTTTCGCACCGCTCATGGCATACCGTTTCGTCCCACCGACCACAAAAGTATTTCTCCCACATAATTAGCCGATATCGTCCCCCTGCAGAGAGAACGTCTTGTCCCACTGCTGAGAGACGGTTTTGTCCCACTACTGACATACCGTTTCGTCACACTGATGACAGATTGTTTCGCCA
The DNA here is from genome assembly GCA_006384855.1 of Tetraselmis striata. Classification (NCBI taxonomy): domain Eukaryota; kingdom Viridiplantae; phylum Chlorophyta; class Chlorodendrophyceae; order Chlorodendrales; family Chlorodendraceae; genus Tetraselmis; species Tetraselmis striata. The sequence goes on from VCJN01001918.1 coordinate 29,919, forward strand.
TGCTGATTACAGGATTATTCACCCACTACCGATATAATTATTTCGACCCACTTTAGACCGAACTTTTCTGTCTCGCAGTCTGAGACCTTATTTGTATACCGACCTATCATGCCCCTGCCCCTTTGTAGATTTGGCTACCGAGAGCGAAGTGAAGCTCGCATCGTTCGACACTTTCCGCCGGACTTGGAAGGAAGACTTCCCGGATGTCACCACGCCGAAGGTGAAGCGATTCAGCCACTGTCCCATATGCGCGGCGGGCAAAGCACTCAGAGACCAAGCTCGCGAGATTTGCACAAAGGACATGACGCCAGAGGAACGTCAAGTGCACCGTCAACATCAACAGCTGGTGAGGCGTCAGGTCAGAGCTGAGCAGAAGGTACACCTCGAGAGAGTGCGCCAGGAACGAAGGGATCTGAACAACGCCGTCTTCCAGTCGCGCCTTGGCCATGGAAACTTCTTCTTCTTCGAAATTGATAGCATGGACTCCGCGAAGACCCTGCTGCCTCACTGGGTTCGCATCCCCAAGACTGTGAAGCCCGACATGCTCCTCAAGTACCACCTCACCTGTGTGAAGTACGACGGATACCGCCCGGACGACATCTACTACTACACCAACACCATCCCCCACGATTCGTCCACGACGTGCACTCTGATATGGATCACGATCATGAAGGTGAGCTCGTTAGCCTCCCGATAGGTTCGCCGTGGTTGTCCAGTAGCCCTGGACTGATGAAATCTGGTTTGCGATGCAGGAAATTCAACACCGTGGTAGAAAGATTCCGTACATCAGAATCCAGATGGACAACACCGTCAGGGAGAACAAGAATAGGAACGTGGCGGCCCTCTGCAATTGGCTTGTGTCTATCGGCATCTGCGACGTCATTCATTTGGTCTTCTTGCCTGTCGGGCACACTCACGAACGGGTTGACCAGATCTTCAGCCGCATCAGTCTTGCGCTATCTCGCAGCTCCGCCTACACAATCGAGGCCTTTCTTGACTTGGTGGCGAAGGCATTCTCGCCCACTCCGGAGATTGCTGAGCTCTCATTCTCCCTCGACTTCTCTGAGTGGTTAAGGCCCCATTTCCAAGACCACATTCAGGACATCAGTAAGCCGCACAAATTCGAGTTCACCCGTGACGACGCCGCCGCGTCTGGCGGCTCGTTGCGCACCGCCTTGTGGTCCAACACACCGCTTTCTGAGCCCGTGCAGATCTTGAAGAGCGCGCCAACTGGGACGCCCGAGATTCGTGCGGGCCGGCCCCTTTTGTACGCTCTCTGCGACAAAAAGAAGCCCGACGCGGTGAAGGTCCAGAGGTACTTGGATGATTTCAAGAAGGTCAGGTCGTACATCACGGACCTTGCGGTCCAGTGGCACTTCTCCCCAGTCGAGCGCGAGAGCTGGAAGAATCTGCTCGACGACTTGGATGAGATGCAAACTGCTCCTTCGGCAGCTTTCTCCGGGTTCTGGCCGCAACGGAAAGAGGAAGTTGACGACTTCTTGCGCGAGCACGGGCAGACCGTGCCTGCTGAGGCACGTCACACGATGGCTACCAACGCAGACCTCAACAATGCCGAAGCCGCTCGCGTGGAAGCCGAGGTTCGTGCTCAAGTGCTTCAAGATGACAGCGCCTTCCGGGGAGTTCACGCCGGCGCCAAGGAGAGGCTTCATGACAACACATCGCCCAGCGATGCAAAGGGCTCGAACCTCGTTGTCATCGACGTCTCCGATGTGAGTCCCATTGTTTGTCATTTTTGTCCTTTACGGGACAAAACAATTTGGTTCTTCTACCTTGCTTGTTATTTTGTCCCAGCTGGGACAAAAATGGCGTGGCGTCTCGCTCGGGACTAACATAGCTCGCGGTCTTGGTCATCGTTAGGTGCATGAGGAAGACAAGTGTCCTGAAACTCTTGGTGATTGGGAGTCGAGATTCGTCATCGGGCTTGTGAAGTCGCGCGAGACTACCGAAGACACGTTGACCGTGGCCGTATACGAGCCCTTCCATGCCGATGCAAAGGGCAAACCCCTCATGCCCCTATGGTTGTACGCGCAGACAAAAGGAGGGAAGAAGCCAGTTGACACAAGCTGGGAGAAGTGCCTGACGCTTCCTTGGAAGCTTGTTGAAGCCGTCCCCCTATCGTACGCGAAGGCCATCCACGACGCGTCGGGAAGTCGAGAGGTGTTCAACGAGGACGGCACCATGGTCAGAAAGAAGTGGTACGGTAAAAGCGTCCAAGTCGTGAAGACATATGCGCAAACTGGGTGGCAAATCAGCCAGCCACGAAACAACTGCGTCCACGTCATGTCAACCACCCCAGCGCAACGCAAACCCGGCGGAGTCGTCAAGTTTAACGCAGCCACGAAGAAGGACTTGCTCGAGTTGGGGATGCTCAACGAATAAACTATCAGCAACGTCTTGTGGCTAGCCGCTGGATGTAATAATCATAATAAGTATTGATTTCATTGCCTCATCTTGTCCCATTTTGGACAAAATGCTCCAAAACCAACATTGGATATGCGTCGCGGCTGGCCTTCATGCTGTTGAATGCTGCACTGCACCCAAGGTCTACAAACCCAAGCTACATCACCAGTGAGTCTTAAGTACTGATATTAAACCCGGGAACTAGGGTATAAACAAACCCTACGGTGCAAAATGAATTCCACGGCGCAAAATAGGTTAAATTACTGTTTAACTTTTTTCAAGCGGCTTGTCTGTCAAGAGGCATGGCAGTTGCTGCCGCCGCACAATCTCCACTGTTTTTTGGTCTACGTCGGCTGCCTCCCCGTGGAAATGCATGCGGTCGATGCCGTATGCCTTTTTGAACTTGTAAAGCCAAATTTGAAGGAGAAGTTTGGCAGTTTGGTGTCGAAGATCATGTCATTTGCTCCTGCCAGCTTCCTGGCATGCACACGATGCATCAGCAGCATAATCAGATACAACAACAAGCAGCACCTAATACCACAGCAAGCATGATGCAACACCACCATCACCACATCATGCTCAGTGATTATGTCGTCAGAAAAGGGGATCTTCCCCCCATGCGTGATGTCATGGTGTCTATTCCACTCCATCAGCATGCTCTCCGAGCGCGCCTGCTGATCCATTGTATGATGCCGTGTATCGTTGCCACGATCACCTACAGTATAACAAGCGACAACAACATTAGGCAGTAAAGTATGCCTGTGCACGATGAAGGCAGATGCAATTCTATTTCACAACATGCAAGTGACTTCACGGTTTGAGGCAAGGGCGCTTACTCATGAGCGAAGCCCGCTTCTTCAGTAGGCGAGACGACACGCCGGTGGAGGGCGCAGACTCGAGCTTTGAGGATCTATGCGCCCACTGCCCTAGCGCTGCCAGAGAGGGCATGTCACATTCGGTAGAGCTGCTCTCGTAAAGCTTGATGATCTCCACTTGCTGCCGCATAGTGAGGATTAGGCGATGGCTGAACGCCCTCTTCCTGCCCAGATGAGCTCCACGCGGCCGCTTCGTCGTCGTCAGGGACTTCTCTTGCACCTCGGCGGCGTCCTCGTGCTGATGTTGCTGGTCATCCGCCTCCTCTGCATCCGAATCCTCTGCGACGGTCTCCTTCCCCAAGGCTGTCGCTGTCGATGGCGTTGTAATGCTGCCCGGTGCACCACTAACCCTGATTGAGGGGGTGGGGGCAGCGGCGCCGCAAGGAGAGCAGAGGAGAGGAGAGGAGTGGCGAAGCTATGGGCCCCAACAGCTGGCGATGTGAACCTCGACGAGATCGAGCTGCCCTTCATGGTGCCGGTTGTTGATGCAGATGCAGCAGCCATGCGTTAGTTGAGTAGGCGAGGACTTGAACGAGTGGGCAGCGTCGGTGACGGGCCGGGAGGTGCCGCCGACTTGCCTTTCGCCGCGACATTGAGACACATCGGGCACGTCTTCAGCATAGGGACATCTATGTACCGCTCCGGATACCGCGCCTCGTACTCCCCCTGTCACGGGTGGTGCAACACGTCGCTCCATCTTGCACTCTGGCGCAGTCGCTAATAAGCTGGCACATGCTGGGGCGGCCAAGCAACCTTCGGTGCTCCCCGCCGTAGGAGCATTTGCCATCTGCCATGGCGGCGCGAGCGGCCGCGCCGGGGGGGGGGGGGGGGGGGGGGGGTGAGCGTAGAGCCGTTATGATCGCCGAGAGGAACCGGGTGGTATTTTATTCTATATGTACAGTACACATGGATAAGGTTTGAGCGGTGCTTATTTAACCCGTGGTGTGCCCTCGACCCCTCGTCCGTTCGAAAACGCGGCTGGCGGTTCTTCAATAATGCCAATAGTGGTGTCTCTTATAGGGGGAGCATACCGGGCATTCTGCCCTCCCCTTGTATATAGGGGTGGATTTCTTACAGCCGTTCATTTTTCATAGCCTTTTGTCGCCCTGTGTTAAGGAAACCGCCGGCCCCTTTCTTAGAGGGGTAGGTTTTTTATAGTGGTATTTTCTTATAGGGGTAGTGTCATTGTATATATATATACGTATATGAGTCGCGCAGCTGCACCAGCCGGGCGCGCACCTCCAAAGTCCTCCCTCAACCACCCTCCTGCGGGTGGGCATCGGCGACACACATCACCGCGGATTCGGAGTTAGCGTGGTCGACCTGGGCGGGGCAGCCTCCAAGCCCTTAGTTGCCTCGGGGTCCAGTGTGTGGCCGCCTGCTGTGATGTCGGGAATTGTTGGCACCCAACAACTATCTCTGGACCCCAAAATTATGATCGCGCGCCCGATCGTTATTGTTGTTATTATTAATTGATGCTTGAAAAAATGCAGTTATGGCAATGAAGGAATTCAATTGTTATTTACAGTATCTCTCTACTCCCGCAGCTCGTACATCAAGCACTAGGACTATGTAATACGGCAAGAAATAGGTCAGATAAGTACTAGTGCTACCCGCCGTACACCACTCGCACTCATATCATGTTACTCCCAAGTAGGGGCCGGCGGATTGCAGCTACTGGCGGAAATTTCCCTTGCCGGAGGCGCGGGGAAGTGAGGGCGGGGGGGGGGGGGGGGGAGGAGGGGGGGGGGCGAAGAGGAGGCGGCGGGTGTTAAAACCAGGGTTGCGCTGAATTACTCCATGGAATTCTTTAGTTTAGACTGAACTCAATTCGGCTGAACATACTTCAGGCTGAATTCATGCCCTGAATTCAGCATGAAGTCCGTTCAGCTCATGAATGCATGTATTCGTTAGACTGAATTCAGACATGAAGCCCCCCCCCTCCCCCCAACAGCGGCGCATAGCAATGGCATTTTTTGTGCAGTTGAACATATTGTTACATGTGTGACACCCAAGAGACCCCCGGTATGGGAAAGAAATTGAATAGGCGCGGTAGGGAACGGTTGGGACGAGTCGCTAGCGCAATAAAGGCGGTTAGCAAGGGGGCGGGCGGCGGCACGGCCGCGGGGTGATGCCGCCGCTGCGCTGCTGGTGGTCGTCTGCGGAGTCCCTCCCGATGATACCGGGACGCCACCCTCGCATGCGTTCGCTGCATGCTCCCCGGCTCGGCGGCTGGCTCCGCAACATCCACGCTCGTTGATATATTGTGAGGGAAGAGTGTATGGTTTGGTGAGGTGGAAGTGGTGTGGCAGTGTGTGATGCGCGTTGCGATTCTCATCCCAGCATCATGGCGTCCAGCAGCCGCCAACAGGAAGCATTGTCATTAGCTAGCGCCAAGGATAACATATACCAAACCCATCATACATATTTTACGAATTCAAATCGTTTTTCACCGTCCGTTAGAGTCCGTACATATATTGCAAAGTATCTCGTCAATACTACTAAGCTAATCCACCGATACCGTGATGCGGGGCTATTCAATACAATCCGCCACACATCTGGGCCATATACGGCTACGCCGGGTAGGACGCGCTAGTGGGCGGCAGGGAACAGTATATCTATACGGATTCGGACGATTCAGAGGTAGTCAGTCCCACCGCCGGGCCCCACACTTAGAACTCGTATTTTTAGAGGGACTTCAAGTAGCGGGTTTTCAGGCCATTTCTGGGAGGTATTGAGGCTGAACTGAAATCAGCTGAAGTTGGGACTTCATGCTGAAGTACCCTGAACTGCAGGCCCTTCAGCGTAACCCCGATATATAAAACCCCAGTATATGTATATTTATATATATATACTGATATACCATAATTAGATAGAAATGGAATATTGACATCGTACGAGTAATGGTAAAACTACCGGAAGATTGCTGTGCTGATTGGTGATGATTGGTGATGATACCTAAAATGGTGAAAATCGGGATACGAGTCCGGACGGATGCAGGCGCAAGCACAGAATTTGTACACGAATCGATACGGTAATGGATAGTACTTATCGACCGAATTTCACGCGGGTCGACCCGGTGCATTTCAGGTTTGGCCGATGTGGATTTCAGTACCGGTACTTTGCGTGTGATTGATCGCACCGGGGACGAATTTTGGCCACGCACTAACATAAAGGATAAGGGAATCATACTTCATTTTGAAGCGACGATGTAATTTCAAATTTGATATTTATTCTGGCCCTCGATCTCAGCTTCCAACGTACTGGTGCAACGGCCTCGCGACTTGATCCCCTGCGCTTGTACAACGCGTGCGGGCCGGGCTCCCTATCGCTTTTCCAGTCGGATCACGAGTCCGCCCGCAAGATTCCCCATGCTGCTTATTCGGCCGCCGCTGCGCGGGTACTGGGCCTTTGCCCGCGCGGAGGTTCTGCGCTTGCCACTTGCCCTGGCCCCACGTGTGGTATTGATCCCTTATGGCTTCGCTCTACGGATGGCTCGAACCGGAGCGCTACGGATTTCATCGTGGATCATCTACCCATATGCCCCGTAGCGAACTACAAGCACCGCATGCATACCGCTTTGAAGAATCTGTGGGCATTTGTGGCAATTGATGCGGGGGCGGTGCTCGACCGGGACCGTTCGGGAGCCGGCGACTTGACCCTTGAGACGAGTGGGCTGCGCCCAGCGGACCGCTCGCGGCCGTCGGACCTGACGCTTGCGGGGTGGGGGGGGGGGGGGGGCGGCGTGCAATTACATGATCGACTTCGCGTGCGTGTCCTCCACGACCCCCACTTGGAGCAACGACCCCCGCTGGTGCATCCCGGGAATCGCGGCGACCGAGGCGGAGCATGCTAAGTTGGCAGCGGACCGGGCGTCTTCCGCTCCAGTGCAGGGTGTTCACCGGTACTACCCTTTTGTGGTTGAGGACCGCGGCCGTCTCGGGAAGTCCGCTTTGACGGTGGTCTACATCTTCGCGGTGCTGTTGGCTGTGCGCAACTTCCCTGGCGGTCCTTCCGCCCCGACCTCTTGCTTTCTTCGTGGTCAATCCGTTCATGCACTTCGGAACTTTGTCGCCAGACAACCTGCTGAGTTCCGCCGTCATCTGTCGCGCACACGGCGGGGGCTGTTGCAGCGGGTCTCGGCTTGCGTGCATTGTACCCTGGGCGGCATTCTCTCTGCCGGTATGCAGATGGCCAAGTCTGATGCGTGTGCTCGTGCCCACTCCACGTCTTCTCATGTTACTGCTTCCACCCCGCAGTCGTTGTAGAGGACCTTTCTGATTGCCCTTTTTTTTGGCGATTTCCGATATCGCCTTCTACTGCTAGCTCATGTAATTATAATATTTATTCTGACAACTTTGTTCCCGCTTTGCACTGCTTAAGCTACGCCCAATACGTAGCGACTCTTCCGCAGACGGCTACGACGACGACGCCGCAGATTCTTACTGGTACTATTATTCCGTACCCGTACGAAAAATCCGGGCTAATCCGCGTCATCATTATATATATTCGCATTTGCGCGGTTCGGAACGGTACCTGTACACGTCCAATATAAAGTGACATCTGATACCCCCGCAGTGAATACCCCCCCCCCCCCCCCCCCCCCTCTCATAACCGGGATAGATTCACTGGAGGGTTTTAACTACAACACCCCCTGTACTGAAACGTTTCACTACAGAGGTGATGTATTCACTACACATGTATTTTGCGGGCATTTTCTGCCCTATCATAATATGGGTTTTCCAGTGGCAATCAGAGGAAGCGTTTGTGACTTCCCACATTCCTATTTTACATATCGCCATCCTACGTCCATACATGCTGGCTCTAGTAGATCGTGCTCGTGTGGGTAGGGCCGGCGGAGGCGGCGTCGGTGCGCGTTTATTGCCGAGAGCTCGCGTGAGGCAGTGAAGGCATTGGTGAGTAAACGCGCAAGGATCGGCCAAGGGATTAGTCGCCTCGTACTCGCCTGGCACATGTTACTTGGGGTGAAGGAGATACGGACAATTCTTCGTATTGCACTCCCTGAGCATAGGGTTCCCCGAACTAGGCCCATGAGGCGCATGATAGTGGGCGCCATAGGAGCGGGCGCCGGGGCGGGGAGGGCAGCTCCGGTATGTGATGCTCTTCGACCGCCGCAATAGTAAAGTGATATACACGTTTTCTACGCCAAGCAGCAAGGGGCTCGGCGGCGGCGTATCGTCCGACCCGTTTACAGTACAGTAATATCCTTATCCATAATGTATGGACGTTCTGCGCAACAAGGCGTGGCGCAAGCACGGCCGTTCGCCCCCGGAGGCGCTGTCGGCAGAATTGTCGTTATGTACTATATTTCACTACATGGGTATATTCAATACATGGGCATTTTTCACTACATGGGTATTGTTAACACCGTGGGACGGTCCGTCCCCCCCCCCCCCCCCCCCCCCTCATTACAATTCAGCAGAGGTGTATTCACTACACGGCGGGTAATGTCAATGGAGTCCGCCTGCAGACGCACATTCTCTTACTCGCCGAGCGCGCTGATGATGCTCTATTATTAATCATGCCTTACTATAGCGACTACCTAGCCACTTGGGAGTCTAGGTAGACGCTAGTAGGTACGGGATACATATTGAAATTGAAATTGAAACTGATTTACAGCGTGCCGACTTGCTGGTCTCAACAGCCCAAGCCGAGTTGAGTTTAGGACATGCTTTATCCAACCGCTGTGGGAACCCTAGGGATTACGGATGCAGCTTCCGGCCTTCCTCCTTATCGCCTGCGCCCCTCCTCCTTCTATGCCGCTTGGTATTGTTCCCCCTTGCCGTGGCGGGGGTGTCGTGTACGGTGGTCTGCGGAAAGCGTGTATGTTAACGGTTGGTGTGCGTGCGGGGTGTGTGGGAGGTACTGAGGTTGGACATGGCAGGTTTGAGGGACTGTCGGGATATGCGGAGGAGAGTATGTAGCCATCCGATTGAGTGTCGTTGGAGTTTCCTACAGAGGCGGATTGCAGCGGCGTTGGGAGGCGGAGGGGGTTTGTCCGGGGGTTGCTTCTTGGGGCGGAGGACCGTGAGGCTATGGATGGCTTCTAGTGTGAGTTTGTGCATGGTGCCGTTGCGGCTGAGGGTGACGGGAATGATTTCAATCGGACACTGCCATCCTTGTTGACGTAGGGCGCTCACCATGTGTTGGTATTTTTCGCGGATGAGAGCGTGCACGAGGGCATGATTGAGGTCAGTACAGTGTTTGAATTCGATTATCTGTATTTTTTGGACTGCTTTGGGATCGGTGTTGGGAGATAAGGTTTCGGTGGCCGGGTCCCAGTCGAATCCAGCGATGCGTACTGCGTCCGGCTTGCAGTGTTTAGGGCGGAGGTGAGGGGGTAGCATGGTCGTGGGGAGCAGGGCGGGTGCTTGGGCGGCACTGGGACCTTCGGTTTCCCCTTCTGGGCGCCCGCTAGGCGGTCGGGGATGCTGATGCACGGGACTGTGTGTGATTCGGTCGGTTAGGTCGGAGATCAGGGAGTCTCTGTTGGGGGAGGAGAAGTCAGCCACAAGTTTGTTGCCCGCGTCCGTGGATAGTACGTGCCAGCGACCGCCGTTCAGGACTTCCAGCTCGTTGAGGAGGAGTTTAAGCGTGCTATTGTGTCGGTCTGTCTTTAGGCCTGCCATGGAGGGGCAATTGCCTGCCATGTGACCATTGCTGAGGTGCTGTCCGCATTTCCCGCATGTGAAGGACGGCTGGCCTTTGCGTCTCATTCGGCTTGAGTGTGTTCGCCACATGAATTCCAGCCTGTGGATTCTTTCCGAGGTGGTAATGTCCGAGCGGGTGACGAGGTCCGGCATTACACATGTGGCCAACGCCTGGTCTATGAGGTGGGAGTGCATGGTTTCGTCGGAGGCGTCGCAGCCTACTGTAGCGTTGGCGTATTTCCGAAGGGCGGCTTTCAAGTTGTGGGGGGGGGGGGGGGGGGGAGGGGGGCGAGTGGTGGTCGGCGCGCCTTGGCATGGGTTCAGCCACACGTGATCGGTTGGTTCGGGAGTCGCGCCTACGGTTACGATAGTGCCAAGTGGGATTGTCCCGTTGGCTACTTCGCCGGCGGTGGTGTCGGCTTGTTCGTTGCCTTCGACCCCAATATGGGCTTTGACTTTCTGGAGGATGGTTCGGAGTCCCAAATCCGCTCGGTGTCGGAGTTGGCGTACTATATGTTCGAGTAGTATTTTGTGAGCGTGGCGTCGTAAGGTGACTGGCCGGTACATCATGCGCTCTATTAGGTGAAGGGAGACTGCGCTATCTGAGAGAATGTGCTTCGGTAGGTCAGACTCGAGTGCCACCGATATGGCGGCCAGTTCAGCTCTGATGATGGTGCGGCGAATATTGTCCGCGTCCACTCCCACTGCGATGGGTTTATTGCCCGGCGTGTAGATCCCGGCACCGATCCCCACCGCTCCGCCGCGGTGGATGCGGGAGCCGTCGGTGTATGTAAAGCGTTTCGGGTCGTGCCGTCGTTCTAGGAGTTGTATGGACGGGATTGGTGACGTCAATGGGCGGAGTTCCTGTGCGGCGGGTGGTATCCGCCAGTCGCGAGGCGGTCTCGGAAGACGGGGGCATGATGTTGCTGCTCTTGCTGCGTCCGAGCCTATTGGTCGTTGGGTGGTGTTAAGGTGGAAGTGCGGCGTGCGGCCGGGGTACAAGACCCGGAGGGCAGCCGACATCTATCGTGGTCGAAGCTTCCGCGGCTTTGACGTTTGCGAGGTAGGGGGCGGAAGCCACCAAGTACACTCCCACCGGCCATTTGGGGCCGAGGTCCTTGTTCGGGGCTGTCTCGGTGTGTTGGTCTGGGGGCCGGAATTTGGTGAGGTCCGCGGGGAGCTCGCATAATTTCTGCATGTAGGGGTGGTTGAGGAGATGAGCTTTCTTGTAGGATGCGTCTACCCACTCGGGAAGGATGAGCATCGTGGCGGTAGACTCTTGCCTTTGAGCGTGCACGCTACGGAGGGCGTGTTGCACCGCTTTCAACATACATTTGTCATCGTATTCGGGGTTGGCGAGGGACGTTTCAGCCCACAAGTACAGGTCCTTGGGGGGTCTAGCGCCAAAAACTACATCTTCGGGGTACAGACTATGGTATTGGGAGGTGTAGATCGACTTGTTGAGGGGGTCGCTGAAAAGTTCTGTGCGGGCATGGAGGGCGGTCATGATTGCCAGTGTAAAGCGGTCATCCGTGGCCCATCTGTTTCTTCGGATTTGGTGTTTGGAATTGTTGTTATTATGTACTCTACACTGCTGTACTTTGTACTGTGAGAGCCGACGAAGGAGCGAAGAACTGGAGACTGAGGCGGACGAGAACGAGTACAAGCCAAGCGAAGTACGAGTATGAGCATTGCGAGTGCGAGTACAAGTGAAGGCGAAGTACTGGTACGAGGACGACGAGGCGACAGTACGAGCGACTACAAGGCGACTAGTAGTGCAGGACGGTATTACGAGTACCCACATGGGGTGCGAGTAACCTGTATGTACCTGCGTACCAGCAGCGGCGATTGTCGTACGCTATGGTGTCACCTGTTAGAGGATGATGATACCAAGCGTTAGATGGAGCGCTGCCTTAGGAGAGTCTTAGCAGTAGGTACTAGAACCTACTGGAACCATATAGAACGCTATAGCATTTGCTATAGCACTAGTAGACAAATATTACATCACTGTGCTGCGGACAGACGAAGGTGCTAGGAACCTGTATGTAGTTAGTTATGTGTTACTAAAATAGCGACGGGCCGCGGGTTAGGACCGCACACGTCGATTTTAGTATTAGTCTAGTAGTTAGACGCAGCACAGGTTGCGGAAATTGGATCGGTACACAGCGCACGGAATGACGGAAACCAGCGACTATAAATAGGTCGGCAAAACCACCGCCGGGCAAGTCACCCGTGTCTAAGCCCCATACTCGGCTGTGCGAGAGCGTTATGTGTGTGGATGACCACGAATCACCAACACTTGGCATGTGCCGGTACTGTAAGAATCCCTTTTCCCAAATCTCCGCTCATTATTCCTAGCCGTGTGGAATAACGATCCAGCAATGGGCCCTCGACTCAGCTCCTGCTTTAGGACTATCTATGGCTAGACGACTATTCGGCCTAAGTCCTAAGGGGGCTGTAACACTTGGTTTCGGAGCGGTGACCGGAGCACATGGTTCCGGATTCCACAAGAGAAGCGGCATAGCGACGAGAGCGAGAGGCGAGATAGGGACAGAAGAAGACTTCAGATGTCAAGGATCCTATGGCGGGGACGCCCACCGAGGATGCGCACCGGCTTTGATAGATGGAGTCAAGTTCGACGTGGCGAGAACGGCCAGGAATAATGAGCGGAGATTTGGGAAAAGGGATTCTTACAATACCGGAATGCCGGTAACCTGGGTGACTTGCCCGGCGGTGGTTTTGCCGACCTATTTATAGTCGCTGGTTTCCGTCATTCCGTGCGCTGTGTACCGATCCAATTTCCGCAACCTGTGCTGCGTCTAACTACTATACTAATACTAAAATCGACGTGTGCGGTCCTAACCCGCGGCCCGTCGCTATTTTAGTAACACATAACTAACTACAGACAGGTTCCTAGCACCTTCGTCTGTCCGCAGCACAGTGATGTAATATTTGTCTACTAGTGCTATAGCAAATGCTATAGCGTTCTATATGGTTCCAGTAGGTTCTAGTACCTACTGCTAAGACTCTCCTAAGGCAGCGCTCCATCTAACGCTTGGTATCATCATCCTCTAACAGGTGACACCATAGCGTACGACAATCGCCGCTGCTGGTACGCAGGTACATACAGGTTACTCGCACCCCATGTGGGTACTCGTAATACCGTCCTGCACTACTAGTCGCCTTGTAGTCGCTCGTACTGTCGCCTCGTCGTCCTCGTACCAGTACTTCGCCTTCACTTGTACTCGCACTCGCAATGCTCATACTCGTACTTCGCTTGGCTTGTACTCGTTCTCGTCCGCCTCAGTCGCCAGTTCTTCGCTCCTTCGTCGGCTCCCACAGTACAAAGTACAGCAGTGTAGAGTACATAACAATTGTCGTCGGGACTCGTAAGGGTACCCACTCTGCCCATGAGCGCATAAACCTCCTCTGCAAACGTCTTGTTTGGTCGGTCCGATGTGAAAAGAAAGTGGAGGTGTTCGACCCTTCGGCGGTCGAGGGTATGGGAGGCTGTGCCGTCCGGCTTGTGGAGCACTAGTTGGTGTGTGTCCCGGACGCTGAAGTAGAATTCCCCCGTAGGCAGGGAGTCCAGGTCCGGATTGATGGTGGCGAGTCTGATTTCCACTTGGTGTTTGGGGGGGGGTGCCACGCGGCCGGTTGAGCGGGGGGGAATTCTGGGGTTTCGAGTCTAGTTCGAATGTGATGGCTTGCATTAAGTGCGCGCGGTCCGGATTTCGTATCCATAATGGATTCGGCTAGTTGCCAGGCTGGTTCCCATTGGACCTCGAAAAGGTGGATGGTGTCGTTGTGGTTGTTTTTAAGGGCGCATTTGGCACACCTTGCATCCGTGGCGAGGACGCAAGCGGGGTGGACCACGTTAAGGCACCATGTGACTAGGCAGTTCCATACAATGCATGCAGATGGGAGGTGGCAGTGGGTACAGTGACGTCGACCGGCGTTTTTTACTTCTCGTGGCGGAAGGCAGTCTTGTGTGATGGGTGTGCACGAGGCCGGGATGAAGCCCATGTGCTTTTGGGGGTTGATTTCCGGAAGGTTGAGGATTTCCGGGGCCCAGTGGACGAGGTATTGGTTGACGCCATCTTGTCCTCGGGCTGTGGAGGTGATGCGGGTCACGTCGCTGGCTGGAAGGGGGGTTGCGTGGACTGTGAGGGGTTGCGTGCGGAATTGGGCCGTGCGGGCCTTGGCTGGGGCGCGCTGGGGGTGTAGGACCGGCGGGCCGAGTTGTGGGCGGCATGCGGTGCGCGGAAGGACAGATAACCATGTGTTGTGCACGGGGAGCCGACGCGTGTCGGGGGAGTGGTAGCGCGGCGGGGGTACGGTACCTCTTGGTAGGGTGAGAATTTGCGATATATGTAATGCCTTCGGGAGGGCGGATCTGATGGCGGATGGGGTGTGGGTGGGGGCGGCTCTGGTAATCTCTGCGACCGTTTTGAGGCGGTGTATGGGGGCGTCGTTTCGTCGGTGGGTTGCCAAGGCGTCCCCCCAGGTCTCCAGGCCGACTTCCCAGTGCGGGGCCATCATGCGCATTATTGCCGCGGTTTTAGGTTTGGCTTTGTATTGCTTGTACGTGGCGGTCCTATCAGCGGGGGGTAGGTGTTCCGAGTTTGGTCCGTGCTGCTGCCTTCGTGGCCTCGTGCCGGTAGTTGAAGGCCTCGCGGATGGAGGTGGCGAGGTGTGTATGTGTCGTCGGCGAAGGCGTACGAGTACCCCGTGACGTGGAGGTGCATGTCGCGGTGAATGTGCGTGAGGCTTCGCAGTGCCGGGTAGGAGTGGGAGGATGCTGTGCATTCCTCCGACCACTTGGCGTATCTGGCGACCGTGTCTTTGATGTGGGCCATGTACATGTCCCCCCTTAGGCCGGGTACGGTTAGTGTGTTCCTTACGTGTTTCGCTGCCATTGAGGCTGCTTTGGCCCGGATGGAGGGGAAGCCGAGGCCAAGTTGGTCTAGGGGGCGCTGCAAGGCTTGTCGCGGAAGGGACCTTGTGGCGGACACAGCGTTGCGGTAACCCGTGCCGAGGGCGGCATCGAATTGGCGGAGTTGTTCCGTGGAGAAGAGGCCTAGTTGTAGTGAGAAGCGCTTCCCCTTCATGAGGGACTCGACTATACGGGTCTTTCTGGTGGAGGAGAGGCGCAATGCGGAGATAGCCCGGCCTTAGGGTCGGAGTTCACGGAGCATATCGGAGTGGTGCACCGTAAAGTTAAGTGTCATTGTGGTGGGGACCCCAAGGATTTTATACGGTTGGTCCGGGAGGAGGCGGTCTATGGGTTCGAGATGGCCCGATACTCCGAGGAGGCGCAGGTGGGAAAGTTGTAGGGAGAGGGCCGCCCGGTTCGCGGGGGAGAGGGGTTTTGGTCTACTCCATAGGGCTCCAGTAGCCTTGCATTTGGAGGCTTCTACCGACATTTTTGTGTATTCGCTGAATTCGGAGAGTTTGGTGAGTTGGAGTTTCATGTCCGCTATTGTGGAAGTGGTAATGCTTATGTCGTCCGCAAAGCCGTGGCCGGCATATGTTCGTCGATTGGGGTGGGTGTCCTCCCGCATGCAGTGGAGAGGGTAGCCCCGGCTACCGACCTGGAGCCATTGCATGAGGGGTTCCAGGAAGAGGGTGAACAGGAAGGGGGATAGAGAGTCTCCTTGTAGGGTGTCTCTATTCACTTGGACCTTTGCTGTTTCCCCCCATGGGGTGTGATATGAGGTGGTCGTTTTGGAATATAAGTCCCTACACATAGCGATGTACTCCGTGGGCATGCCCATGTTCGTCATGGTTTTGAAGAGTATCTCGTGGTCGGTGGAGTCAAAGGCGCCTTTGAAGTCAACATATACCGTGTATATGTCTTTGTGGTGTTCCTTTGCGTCCGCATATGCGGTCATGATTGTGGTGAGACCATCGTGCAGCCGCATGCCTTGGACGAAGCCATCGTTCGTGCCGCATCGAATGCCGTGTTCCCCGGCGTACGCAGCCCCAATCTTGTGTAGGCAGGCTGTCCACAGCTTCAACACGCAGTTCATGAGGGCAATGGGTCGATAGTTGCCGCATTCAGCTGAGGAGCCCCGTTTGTATAGCAGACATGTGACGCTAGTGCACCATGTTGAGGGGGTGTACATGTGGCTAGCCATGTGTTGGAAGAGGGCATGGAGGGCTGAAGTGGTGCTTTCCGGCAGCCACTTCAGGATTTTGTTCGGGATTGAGTCTGGACATGGTGATTTTCCGGTACGGAGGAAGCGTTTGGTCTCGTGTAGAAGGGTGCGGGAGTATTAGGAGGAGAGACGGACGTTGGGATCGCCCTTTGGTTCGATCTTGAATGGGTCGGGGTTGGTCGGAAGTTCCGAAGGGGGTGTCCCTAGGATGTCATGGGTGGCTTTGGCGAGTTGTGCGGCGTAATGGCTTTCTATGGCAGCCCTCGCCGGGTCGCCTGTGAGGCCTTTGGCTTTTGCGGTGTTTACATGCGTCATTCGGGGGGTGGTGCTCTTCTGTCCTTGCTCTCGAGCACTGAGGTGGCTGTGGAACATACGGGGGTTAGCGTCGTATGATTTGTTGTTATTTTTCCGGTACGCGTCGTACTTTCTTGTGGCGATTTTTTTCTCATGGTTCGTGCGTTTGCGACACTCGGTAAGTGTGGCGTCCGGCGTGAGGGGTGTGTCTCCGCTGTCGGGCTTGAGAATGTCCCGAGCTCTGTCGCGCACCGAAGCTCTTTTTGCGTTGAATACGGCGTCCGGGGTGCCTGGTTTCGGAGCCGTGAGGCGTCGCGCGTCTCGGGTGAGTCTGCGGAGGTGCCGGATGACGCGTTTGTGTTTGATGGGGAGATAGATGGGGAGATGTCCGCCGGGGAGGCGCGGTTTAGGGGAGGTGGAGGGGTCCGGGGATGGCTTTGTGGGCCAGATTGTTGCGGCGTGGTCGAGGTGTAGATTGAGGAGGGCCATCAAATCGGCGGCCATGTCGTCGATATTTGTTGTGGTGTATTCCGTTGAGTCTCCCGACCAAGATTTCGTGAATTGTTGGACGAGTTGTTCGGTTTCGGCAGTGCCATGTTGATACGCCGCTGCTGCCTCGGGGGTCATTGGGAGCGTAAATTGATAATTGCGTGTGGTCTGTCCCCGTGGCGGGGGTGCCGCGGGCGGCTCAAGATGAAGAAGGGCGCTCGGAGGCCTGATTGTCAAGCCTTTGTGGTCACTGCATAAGTCCGGTTCAAAGGTTTCTGCTGTGAGGCGGGTGGGGGGCGGGGGCGCGCCCCCAATGAGCTAGTGGTCGATGGGCGTGTTCGATGGAATGAACGTGGGCACTTCGTGGTGCCATTGCATCATGCCGGCGTCCGCCAGGGGCTGTATATGTTTTTTGTTGGGGTGCGTGGCTGTGATCGGGAGTTGGAAGTCTCCTCCTACGACGTGTGGGAAGCCAGCCTTCGTGGCAGTCTCGTTGGCGGAGACGATGTAACGAATTACTTCATCGTATTTGGATTTCTCGGCCTTTGTGCGGAGCTGCGGGAGGTAGGTGCCCGTCAGGTATGTGGTCCGGTTGTTTGTGGCAGTAAGGCGAAGGACACGGACGTATGGGGTAGGGTGGGCCGGAATTGGAAGCGCCTCCGTGCTGGCGTAGGCACCTTTGCGGACCGCTATCATGAGTCCTGCCGTCCTATGGCCTTCCTGCGAGACGAGGCATGGTCCCATGAATATTTTGTATCTTGGAAGGAGGAGGCGCCAATCTCTGCCGAGGTTCGGACGTTTTGTTTCTGTGAGTATCATTATGTCCGGGCAGTCCGTAAGTAGATATGTGTGCATAGAGGGTGAATTTCGAGCCTCTGAGGTTGAAGGTTGTGAGGGTCGCCGGGGGGTCGGGGGGTGTGGGATGTGCAGATGTGGGTGGGGGGGGGGGGGGGGGGGCGGGGAGTGGATGGTAGTCCGGGGTCGGGGTCGGTTGGGTTGGAGGGTGGCGGGGCCTGGGGCGGGTAGATAGGCAGGCGGTGCCATTCAGGGGTCGGCTCAGTGGCGTGTGGGCGAAGTCTACCTCTGAGGTGTAATCTGTCTCTACGTTCGATGGTCTTCGCGCGGAGTGTCCTGGACGTCTTGCACAGTGCTCCGCTGAGAGTGGGGGCCAAGGCGGCCATGAGTCGGAGGAAAGATGGGCATGTGAGGGCATTTACCGAGTCCGAGGCCGGGGCGTGGGTGGTATAGCGGCGGTGGGACCTGGTGGTAGCCGTCGGGTGGAATTGGAGATCAAGGATGTGGGACTTAGCTGCGGCTTTCTCTCTCAAGGTTAGCAGGGCCCGGAGCGGGCTGAGGTCAGCACGGGTGGGGTATTGGTCGGTTGCGTTCCGGTTCCGGAGGGGGCGGGCGTGGATTCTGCGGCGGGTCGGTTTTTTGATCCTTTGGCGGACCGAGGCGGGAGCCGCGGGCCGTGTGTTGCTTTTGTGGTGTGCGATGGGCCGACTTGCGGACCCCGGCGGGACGGAGGGGCCGTCACGGGGGTGTGAGGGCTGCGGTTGCGAGTTGGAGGTGTGGGGCAGGGCTCCCGTGTGAGAGGGCGGGTTTACTATGTCTGTGGGGTCAAGGAGGCGTTTGTTCGGGCGGCGTGCACGGGCGGGGGCTGACATATGTGGTCGAGGGTGGGCAACTGTGGGGGGGGGGGGGGGGGGTGCGCGGAGGGTTTCGGAGCTTTCGAGGCACGGACTGGAAGTTGGGTTGGAAGGGGCGTGGGACGGTTTCGTGTGGCCGTTGCTTCCGAGTCGCCTAGTGAGGAGGATGTGGGAGCGGGCACCAGGGGTCGTTTGTTCGGTCGAGTGGAGGTCCGGGTTGGTGAGGTTGGGATTACGGCGGTCCGGGCGTGTGACCGCGGGCCGCCGCTAGGTGCGGATGGGCGGGTTCCGTGTTCCCGATGGTACCGCCACGAGGGGAGCGGTGCTCCTTGTGTAGCCCAGCGCCACATGGCTTTGTGCATGGCGTAGACATCTGTTCGCGGGCGGTACCTTATTGTGGCTGGTGGGACGTCGGTCATGAGAGCGGAGATTGTCATTAGGCACTGGGGGGCACATGACCACGGGGAGTACCCATCTGTTTGACGGGGGGGGGGGGGGGGGGAAGCAGATAGTCAACCGACTAGGAAGGGGGGGCATGGGGTATCTTTCCATCGGTGAAAGTTTTGGATCATTTGGCGTATTGTGGGGAGAAGCCATGGTGTGTGTCCTGCGGCCTGCGCAGCGATTGTTCATAGGGTATGTATGTGGCCCAGTGTTGTGGAGTATTGGTACTGGCCCGGGTAGAATAATGCTTGCAGTTCGTCTACAGTGAACACCCCCGCTGGGGTGCTGACGAGGGTTGAAGGTGGCAGTTGTGCGATCTGCGTATGTTCGCTAGGGTCTGCCTCATAGTTAAGAAGGTGGCACCAGCTGGACCATGCTGGATGGCATGTGTTCATTGGACACGGGGTGTTGTTGGCGGCGCTTGGATCACTGGGCAGTGTTCGGGGGCAAGGTCGATTGGCGTATTGGGAGGGGAATGGGACTGTTTTATTACATAAGAGAGGACGAGGGAAGGGGACCAAGGGGTTACTATTCATCGGCAAGTGGGGCGGCCTGGTTGTGGCTTGTGGATGCTGCCTCAGAGGGGGAGGCCGTCATGTGGGATGCGAGGAGGAGTGAGCCGTCTGTTGCGAATGCTGTCTCCCTGCTGGCCGCTAGTCTAGCGCTGGACCGGAGGCCGGTGCGCAGTGGGGTTTGATGGCGGAGATCAGCAATGGGTGTGGAGGCGGATTTTGATTTCTTGTTGATGCCCCCGCCTCCTGTTGATGTGGATTTGGTGGTTGGTCTGAGTGCGAGAAGTGCGTGCTTCGCTGACCCTTTGCCTGGGGTTGTGCGGACGCTTGTTTGACATGTCATTGTGCGATGGGGTGCCACAGCTTCCTTGCCCTTAGCCAACATGCTAAGGCGGGCGGCCTGCGCTGGGGTGGGATAGTCCGCGTCCATCTGCTCGCCCCCGTCGTTGGGCTGGTTAGAGGTTTGCTGACTGGTATCGCCCTCCGGCGGCACTGCATGGGGATCCGGGCGCGGCTGTTGTGGGGCGTTCATGGTGCTGCCCTGAGGGCTACTAGGGCCGTTGTCCATCTTTGTGTCCTTTGTTGTGGTGGCCGCTGCTGGCTGCGCGGGTGTGAGGGCTGTGTTTAGGGGTGTGTCGGGGGTTGGGCGGCGTCCGCTGCCGGCTCCACAGGGATGAGGGGATTTGCTTGGGATGCGAAGGCGTTTTGCAGGCTGCGAGGGAGTGGCGGGGTGCCCTCTCTGTGGCGGCTGGAGGCAGGGGATGTGGCGCCGCTCAGGGCTGCCGCTGCCGTTGCTGGGGGGTTTGGGTGAGGATCTTGGTGGGAGGGGTTGGTGTGGGTTCTTGGTTGGTCGGGTTGATGATAGAGGTATGGTCGAGGGGGGTTGGGTTGTAAGGGTTCTGGGGTTGGGCTTGGCTGTCGGGTTGATTGGGGGGGAGCTGCCATTGGGATGGGATGTCGTGGGCGATAAGGTGTGCAACCCAGGGGTATAGTGTGTGCAATTGTCTCGGGGGGGCGCGGTTCTTGGTGAGGCGGTAGGGAGGAAGGGGGTGGGGGTCCGTGTGGGGCGGGATGTGGGCATTGGCATAATGGGTGAGGGCATCGGTGTAGTGCCCCCCCAGCATTGATTTGCGGTAGGGGTTGACCGTGATGTCTGCATGGGCGTGCAGCATGTCGCCCCTATGCGGGTAGGTGTGGGCGAGGGGAACTGTCTAGGGTTCGTGGGACGCCGCTACCAGAATACTGTAGAGCTCAGGGGAAACTGAGATGATAATTGAGGTTTTCATGGCTGATGTGAGGCGGGCTTGGCCTGCGCGGAACCATGTACCGTCTGGGAAGGAGAGTAGTGGGCCGGGGTGGAGAGTGGGAGTGGGGGCATAGGCAGGAAGGTTGTATTGCAGTCTGTTCGTGATTTTATGAAGTATTTTAGGCAGCCAGTGGTGGTCCGGGAGGACGCCTGTGTCTGGGTTTGGGCATCGGAGAGTGAGGAAGGACCGGGATTGGATGAGGATGCCGGTTTGCAGGGCCAGGTGCCACTGTGCCTCCCATTCTCCGGGGGTTGTTTCTGTAAGCACGGGAGGGGGGCGGGCTGTGACGGTGATAGTGGAGGCTGGTTGTTGGGGGTGCTGCAGAGGTTGTCTGCCTGTGTATGGGGTTGTGGGGGAGGATGGGGGTGGTAAAGGAGAAGGAGGGGGGTTGTGCGGGGGTGGCTTTTGTTGTCCTAACTTGTTGGAGGGGCTGAAGGGCCTCGGCTAGATCAATTAGTGCCGCCACAGCCTCCGGCAGGTCCGAGGGCTTTTGCCGCTCTGGCTAGTGCGTTGCTGTGTTCAGGGAGGCTGAGTTCTTGCACAAGCGTGGCAAGGAGGGCCTCGCTCAGCAGGTGGACAGCCTCCGGAGCTGAGAGGCCCTCGAATGCCGCGCTGGCGACCTGAGTGTCGCGTGCTGTGCGTGCGCTGCTTGCTGCCGGCAGCGGCCTACGCGCGAAAACTGGGATCTGTGTGCGCAATATTGCTTCCAACTCTGTGTCGTCCGATACGTGCGGCATGGGGTAGCGGTGTCGAGTCATGGGCAGCCACACCCGGGTGCCATCGGCTAGGGTGGCGAGGAGTGCGTCTACATGACTGCCGGCTTTCACACGTATTTTGTGTAGTGAGAGCATGTGCGTGCGAATCTGGAAGGGATCGATGGGGGGTGCGCCGGCGCTGTGTCCCACACGAGTGAGGGGCGGGTGCCTAGCGGAACGATCTCCACTGCGTCCAGGGTGCCCAGGCTGAGTGTGCAGCCCTTAGCTGCGCGCTCCAGTAAATGCGCTGCAGGTAGCTGGCGGTATTGTTCCGCTGCGTTATGCTGGGAGTTTGGGCCAGTCGGCAGTACTGAATACGTAATGTAGTAGCCTGCCCGCGGGTGTGGATCGCTGTACTGACTAGTGAGGAGGAGCGAGTCGAGGTGGCCCCCTCCGGACGGTAGAGTCAGCGGGGCTTGTAGCGCTGGGGCTGTTGTCAGGATGTGGGCAGCGCCGCAGATGTTGTGTGGGAACGCTGATGCAGCTGAGAGTCTGGGTCGGTAGGTAAGTCCGGGCGCCGCGCTGGATAGCGGGGCGCCGCGGAGCATCGCGCGGTTGTTTATCCCGGGATCCGCAGCGGCGGCGGCCTAGGGGATTTGGAAGGGAGGTCGTCCAGTTTTTGAAGGGGTTAGCCCCCTGATCGAATAGCTATGCGCCGGCGGGCACCGAAGCGAGAGCGGTCGCGGCGCATATCCATGGCTGTAGGCGCGGCGTGGTGCCGGCACTGTGGCGGCGGCGGCGGCGGCGGGTGTGGCTCATCATCCGCGGGGCGACTCGCAGGGTGGTCGTCGGCCGGATCGAGGCGTCTTTCCGCTGCTGCGCGTTCTTTTTGTGTGTGTACTGTACGTGATTATTGTTCCGCGCGCGGGTGTCACGGGTCGTCGCGCGCGGTGTTTTGAATTACGAGTTCGGCTGTCTATCGCCGCAGCGACTAGCCGGATCAGAGTTTCCAGTCCACGCCGAGCAGCCCGCGGGCGCTTTGGGCGTGGATCAACCGAGCCACCGTCTCCGTGGGAAGGTGGGGCAGTGGTTGGCGTCGACATCCCGCACGAGTCGTGCGGCCTGGGGGTGAGAGGGGCACGCAGCCCCCCTCCTCTGGGGATCGCGGAGTGTTGGTCATTTTTCTTAAATACTCAAAAAAACTCGTTTTGTGTGCGTTTATACGTACCCGTACCAGTCTGTGAGGGAAAGTAGAGTGTTACGGGATACATAACAACAATAATATCCACGCGGCCCCGCGGTTCGCCATTATCCGCCACCCAGCAAGCTATCACCGCCATCGCTCCTCATCCTCGACCCCGCGAGAGCCGATGCCCTCCCCATCTTCCTCCTCTCCCTCAGCCCCCTCCCCTTCCCCACCGTCCTTGTATGCATATGTCCTCGTCGTTTGGTGGCGCGAGACGACCCGCATCGCTGCTCGCGCCCACGCCAGCCCTGCCCTCTCCCGCGCCCGCAATATTTCCGCCGCCCATGCCGTCGTCAACGCAATCGTGGCCCGTAAACACCCGCTCACTCGTGCATGCGCACGTCTTTGGGGGCTCGGGATGAGCGGAATACCTTTGAGCCGCCCATCCCGAGCATGTGATGCATGATGGGCCCGGGCAAGCGAATACGCGGATGCGCTACTAGTTGCGCGATTGGTTGCGGCGCGCGCGTGGCGTTCAGCGCAAAGTGAAGTGCGAAGTGCATAAAAATCTGCGGATTGAGCGGAGGACAAGTATGTGATTCCGAATATATGATCTAAACTTGTTTGTGGGGCCTCAATATGCGGAACCTCGTATTTTCGATCCGCAGATTTCGGTCATCCACGTGGGGGGCCTCAACCCGGACAAAGGCAGCACATCTGTTGAGACGGGGGGGGGGGGGGGGGGGGCACGCCCCCTCGAGCAGTTGGCCACACCAAGGCCTGCTGTAGTGGCCCAGAGTACCCGCGTCTGCAAACTACGAGTACCGGACGTGCGTCTTTAATTCTGCGGATCCGCATATCGGCGCGGGAGGACGATTTCCACGTACAAATACTCGTGCACGTACGAGGAATATGCGTCCACGGACGAGTATCGGACGTAGCCTTAGTCTTCAATGCTAAACATGCTAGACGTCTTACGGCCCAGCGGCACGAATCCGCAAAAGCAGGCCCACTAACTTAATCGTGCGTAGCGAGCATCCCTTTGAAACCCAGATCCCTATGCTAGTGGGCATACCTTGGCTCCTTTGTATTTTAAACCCTTTTTCCGTCTTGTCCGTCCCTTCCCTACCCGTACCCTTTTCCATTGTGGCCGGATATTCCTCGTGATGTTTAGGGCTCCATGCATGCAAACCCATATCTTGTTTCCCTACAATCGATAGCTACCGCCCACGATATCCCGGCGGGTGCAATTGGGGCGGCCCCTAGGACGCCCCCTCCCGCCGCCTATCCTCCCCACCAACAGAGCCTCCGCATTCGGGCTGGGGCGACCGAGGCGTCCCGCCCGACGCGCGGAGGGTGCTGGGCGTGGGGATAGTCAAGGATGCTGCCGTGCTAACTACTATAGCGTTCTAGCCTTAGCACTAATGGGCGGGGCTTCTCGGCGCACGGTATCTTCACGCGGGTCGCTAGAAGATCGTCGCGGCGTCTCGCGGCGTCTCGCCCGCGATGCGAGCGCCGTAGCCGGGGGTGGTAGCTGTCTGAGTGGGGTAGCCGCCGTACCCGATGATATCGGTGCGGCGGCGGAAGCCGGGTCGAGAGGCGTAGCCTGGCGGGTGGGCTCAGGGAAGGGCGGACCGGGGGCGGTAACAGGTCGGCGAGGGCAGCTGCCGAGGCGGCCGCGGTCGGCCCGTATAGGCGGCAGCGGCCGTATGGATTGGCCATTGGGCGGCTACATAGCGGCCGGGCCAGCCCTCTCTTGTGGGGCAGGGACGGCCGGCTCGGTTGCGGTCTAGGTTTATGTCTTGGTATCGGTCTTTGGTAGCGGGTAAGGAGAGCGCGCCATCGTGCGGGAATGCTTATGCCGGAAGCGGGAAGCCCGCACGCCAGGCCGGCGCCTCGTGATGGAAGCGGCGAAGGTGCCAGCATCGGTGCTGGCGCCGGATTCCCGAAAAGGGGGTTAGGCAGGTTGGCCACAAGGGCCAAAATCGGCGCTGCGAGTCATTGGCTTTAGCGGAGCCGGGATTCGCTCCGTATGGGTGTCGGGCGATGGATATCGTATTGGTGATTTGGTGATGGGCTTGGTCATCCCCTTCCACTCGTGATCCGACTCAGTGCGGTGCATGTATTGGCAAGGGAAATCGCAGATGAAGCTCAATAAGGTGGAAGCTGACCCGGCATGCCCAAAGAACCCGCATGAAATGCCATGTCACCTCCGAGCACAAGCTTGAAGGTGTAGACCTCACCATGCAACTTCATCCCATGCCCCTAGACTCTCCATGAGCTTGTCCTTGATTGCCCTCATTTGTGTAATGAACGAGTCGTACTAGTCTTGCCCCGCGTACACCATTATCTTGAAATTGAAATTGAAATTGATTACAATTGCTAGTCTGCTGCGGCCACTGGCTCAGACTGAGTTGTTCTTAGGGCATGCTATCTCTAGCCATGGTAGGAAACACTACGTGTATTTACAACTCAAGATACCGGCCGCCCTCATGTGTGTCCTAGCCCCCCCTCCTTCCAACGGGCTGTGGCTAGGACAACAGCGCCCCCATGCTGTCCCTACCTAAATCGGGCCTTACCATTCAAAGCTCAGAAGGTAAGCTTAGGCAGCCAAAGCGTCCCGCCTACAGCTACTACGGTGAGATGAGGGAAGAGGGCTGACCGGAACAGCTAATTGTCGCTCAGTATTTGTCCACCGCTGAGCCAACTCGTAGAGTTGGCGGGGGCTGCGATGCCCTCCTTCACTGGAGTAGGGATTGTTATATATGTCTTGGGATAATTGCTGCGGTAATCAACGATGGGATGCCCAATGTTTCGGGCGGTACTGTCCTAATTGCGTGAAAATATAGCATATCAGTGGCCGCACATGCTGCAAGGCTTGGTGGCGGCCGGTGTTTTCGGGGGTGCTAGTCGGTTTGTCGCAACGGCGGAGAGAGCGGCCGTTGCCGGTGTCAGCTGCTGGATTGGTGGGTTGTTTCGTCGTCAGTTTCCTACTCATCGTTGTCGGAGTCGCGAGTGCCCGAGAGGCGCGACTTGCTCCTGTTGCGGTTGCGGGTGATGCCGCCTGAGCGGCTTCGACCCCTGGCCTGCTTCTTCGTGTGCTTGCCATGTGCTGCTCCCTTGCCCTTGCCTGCCGGGAGGGGCTGGCGGGGGCGTTGCTCGAGATGGATCGAGTGGCGTTGGGGGTCTCGAAGGCGATGATTGTGACTCCGCTGTGAGTCGGGCGAGTTCGGCCGCGAGTGTAGGCTAACTGGATGGGGAGAACAGGCAAGCAATTCGGCGGTCTCGGCGGTGAGGTGGTGAAGCTCGACGAGTATGGAATTTGGTGCCGCCAAGTGTGCATGCCCTCGCGGAATGTGCGCTGCGCTAGAGAGCGCAAGGGGGGAGTCGAAGGAAACGTCAGCCATACATGGCACCTCCGCTGCTGCGCGATGGGCGGTATCCACATCCATGGTGTTGTCGTTCTCCTCATAGTTTAGTTCGAGTTCGTCCTCGTCGTCGGCCTATGCTCCCGTCACTGGGTTTGTTGTCGGGGCTGTGGCAGTGGGCGCAAGAGCTGGGCGGGCTGCTCCGGGGGCGGGCCCCGGTGTTGTTTGGCGTCGGTCGATGGCTGCGACGGCAGTAGCGATCGCCCCCCGGCTTTGCATCATGTGCTCGAACCCATGGGGGGGAGTGTCGGTGACCTGAGGATCGGCATGGGCTGTTGGGGTCGTTGTTAGTGGTAGTTGGGCTGGGCCGGCTGGTGTTGGTGCTAGTGATGTGCCCGCATGTCGCCCCTTTGCCGGTGCCTGAGCTGGCGCGGCCTTGTTCTTCCCGCTCGCCGTCCAGACTGTCAAACACGACCGCTATGTTCCATCAGTTGCGCGGGTGCCACCGATGTTGTTATGGTGGTAGGTGGTCAGCTGCAGTGTGAGAGTGTAGACTGGGCGGTGTTCGGCCTGGAGGGCGAGGAATGCTGGAGGGGTCTTCCGAGCCTTCTTTAGCAGGCCCATCGCTGTGCGTCGGAGCTGGTTGTGGCCGGTGTTGCCGCCTAGTTCTCCCGCCTCCCGGACCGTCTGGCTGAAGGGGTGTATGAGTAGTTCCGAAGATGGAACTCGGACTCTGTGAGGTAGATGACGATGGTGTGGAGGCGTACCGCCCGCAGTAGTGCGAGGGGAGAGGTGAGGGCCACAGCCATGCGTAGGGTGTCCGCGAACTCCTCATCCTCTTTGCCAAGGGAGATGGCGCAGAGATTGTCGTCTCCCACGTGCCGCAGTTTCGGCTCGGTGTGATATTGCTGCATCTCGACGCCAGCAATCATCATGGTGTCCGTCAGCCACTAGGCGTGCTGCAACTCCGGGGTTGTATTGATACGTTGACTGCTGATGGTGGCTGCGATGGCCTTTGCTAGCTGCTCGACCGTCGGCAGCTTTAGATTGGCTAGGCGGCCGGTGCAGATCGCTCGGGCCGTCAGTGCGCATGGGAATATACCTACGTGGACAGTGCTGGGGGCAGCACTCCCTGGTGTGGGGGTCGAGGGGGGGCGGGTCCTCGCGTTCTTTATTGTGTTCGACGGTGACATGGATCACCGCTCGGCCCTGCGTTTGGTCGCCAAACGGCAGCGCCAGTACGGTGTCGCGGCACACATCATGTAGTACGCGCATAGCTTCGGGATCAAGGAGTTCGAGTCGCATCGAGTCGGCCAAGCGGCGGGCCTTCCACACCGCGCGGACATCCAGGAGGGCCAATAGGATGCGGGTCGGGGGGCAGATAACGGCGTCGTCTGCGTATGGGTCGGCCTCGTACTCGGCTCATGCCCTCACGCCGGCCCGTGCCATGTTGTCTGTTGCCGTCTGTTGGTTTACCGCCGCTTCGCCATGTTGGGGTTGGTCGTATGCCGGGAGGAGGCCCTCCGCCAGGTGCTGCCACATGGCGCGCGACCTTTGTAAGGCCCCTAAACGAGGGGGAGCGGAGCCACACATGGTGTACCGGTCGCTCGATGTCGTCGAGGTGCGGCGCTCCGAGCAGTCTGGTGGAGCAGTGATAGTGCGACGGCCCTGGCGGTCGAGAATCGTTGTGCCCTCTCATGTCTATTGGGTCTATACGCTAGCGGTCGTTTCTCGGCGGGCATGTCTCAGGATGACGGACCCAATGGTAGTGGGGAGCCTGGTGCCACTTGATCCGGTTGGGTCAGCGGTGGCGGGTTTGGGGGGGCGGCGAGCCACCACCCGGACGCTGCTGGTAGGATTTGGACTCCGATTTTGGGGCTGGGGGTGCGGATCATGTAGTACGTCACAGTACGGCCGCGCGAATCTTCGTTCATCACTTGATGTTGGGCCTCCATGTCGCCGAACAGTAGGGCCACGTGGGCGGCATCGTCCGTGCCGGCTGGGAGGCTGTTAGGAGCAGGTGGGACGGGCGTTGCAGTATGCGTATGTGGCGGCGGGTTGTTGGTGGGAGTTGGGTGCCCGCGATTTTTTTGCAGTTGCGATTGTGCGGATCGCTGACTGTAGTACTCTGCCGCCCCGCAGCGCGGCCAAAAAAGTGCCGGCCCCGGTGTCTTGTTGCTCCTCAGATCTGTCGGTGTCCATGGTGGCTGTGGCGGTGTCCCCCTAGAGGGCCTGCTCCTCACGCCGCTGTGGGTGCATGCCGGCAGCTGGCATGGTGGTGGGTCGTCCGGTCGTCGGACGGTCCACCGTTTCGCATGAGGATCACCCTAACAGTACCAGAAGGCGCGCCGTCTCGCCCGGATTTAGTACATGTGCAGTACTTCGCCCGGTGTAAAGGCCCGGCTGGAAAGTGAGAAGTATTACATAATCTTGACAGCATTGTGAACGCAAACCAGCCCTCCATCACTTAGCCATTCTTGTCCACCCTTATGAACAAGGGCTTCGTGATGGCAAGAACGGCTCCTTGATGCCCCAACTTGAAAACCGTGTTGCCGTCATATCTGCAAAAAATAAAACATGGTGGATTTTTATTATCGGGTGTACTGCACCAAGTACTAAAAGCGCTTCGCGGCGTGTACGAGAAAAGCGCGATATCGGCGTTTCGGAAACGCCGTGGGCGGCACCACTTGTTTGGCGACGGCCATCTCGGTGAGTGCATGGGGCAACACGACATTTCCCTCCCACTGGGGAGCCACGGCGGTGGTGGCATCTCCTCTTGTCGCAGATTATGCACCAGGTCGGGCAGGAGCGTCCGCCCGAGCGGGATGCATAAGTTGTTCTCATCACGCAAGCTCGCATCGAACGAGTGAAGGGAGTCCACCGCCTCGCATGCCGGGTCTAGCCACGCCGCGTTGTAGTGGGGTAGCATCGCGTTCATGGCCGACGCGGAGCGGTCGACGAAGTGGGGGCCCCACTCGGCGTTAAGCTCCGCGAAGAGCACGGAGTCTAGCTGCCGATCGTCGCTGTCTAGGTGCCGGCTCCGGTTGTTACCTAGACTTGTACCGATACTCGGCTGCCCGTTATCGATACGAGGACTGCACCATATAGCGGTACTCGGCTGCCCGTGTACCGGCTATATGGCTATATATGCGGCTGCCCGCAGGTATATCACATATTCGCATCTTTTGTGTTGCTTTCACTGGTTTCGGAGCCTTGGCTGCGATCAAGGAGGTCACTGGTTTGATTTCCCTATCAGCGGGAAATCGGATTAGTCGTCCATGGATGGCAGAGGATGGAATGTTCGCTATACTTGTACCGGTACTCGACTGCCCGTTATCGATACGAGTACAACGCGATATACCGGTACTCGGCTGCCTGTGTACCGGCTATATGGCTATATATGCGGTTGTCCGCAGGTATATGACATGCTCGGATCTGTTCTATTTCTTTCACCGGCGGTTCGCCCACACTTTCGCGGCCGACCGGACGTAGCACGCCCTGACGTGAATGCCGTTGCTATTCAGTAGGTAATATAACAAAGCCGCCGCAGCTCCGCCATCACCTCTAGGGACCGGGAGGTGAGCCCGGCGAGGACGTTGCACGCGGCTTGGTTGTCCTCGTGCAACAGCACGCGGCGATTGGCGAGGTGCGGCAAGAAGGATCCCACCAAAAACCGGACGTCCTTGCGTTTCTTTCAGGTGATGTGTTGTCGCTCGTCCCCCAGCTCCCAAAAGCCTCGCGCCTCGAGGTGGCCGTTCAGCAACGGCCCCCACCCGCAGCCCGAGCTGCCGCAGTGGATGTAGGCGGTCTCGACGGGCCAGTGGATGGGCTTGCCATTGGGCTGAGCGGGCACATGTGCCCACCACTGCAGGTCTTAGTGAAGGTTCGGCATCATCCGGGTGCGATCGCCCCACTTGGAGCCCACGACGTCGCGAAGGCCCCGCAAGAAGAAGCGGGCGGACGAAATTGCCGAGTACATATGATGAGCCCGGCCCGCCAGCGGCTGCAACTCTTGGACGTGCAGCCAGCGTGCGTTGCGGGCGGCCCGTTGTATCATCGGCTTGGTCTGATGCGACAGCTTGGCCAGCTTGGTCTCCGGGGCATAGAAACAACCCCTAGCCGTGTCGATGTCCTCACTCAGGTGCTGCCCGTACCGGACGGACTCCCACAGCCACTTCGTGGGGTGGCAGCCCTAAACCGTCCAAGAGGCCGGCGACGCGCTGGCGGAGCTTCAGCGCCTCCGGCTCCGACGAGGCGAACATAAGAAGCCGTCCACGTACGACGATAAGATGCGTGCAACTCTTGGACGTGCAGCCAGCGTGCGTTGCGGGCGGCCCGTTGTACCAGCTGCTTGGTCTGGTGCGACAGCTTGGCCAGCTTGGTCTCCGGGGCATAGAAACAACCCCTAGCCGTGTCGATGTCCTCACTCAGGTGCTGCCCGTACCGGACGGGCTCCCACAGCCCCGTCGTGGGGTAGCAGCCCCAAACCGTCCAAGAGGCCGGCGACGTGCTGGCGGAGCTTCAGCGCCTCCGGCTCCGACGAGGCGAACATAAGAAGCCGTCCACGTACGACGATAAGATGCGTACTTTCCGCCACCGCTCCCTCGGGAGCCGGCGGCGCGAGCGGGGTACATTGCAAGCCGGCATAGGGGTAGCCGGGGAGCGTAGATGCTGCACGAACGTGATGGTGACGAAGTAGTAAGGGCTTCGCGATTTTCCATTGGTTGCATGCAAAGCCGGTACACTTCGCGGCGGATGTTGATCGTGAAGTGGTCTCGGTTGGAGGGCGCGGTGCCCAAGGCGTAGAAGCCGTCTTGAAGGTCGAAGGAGAACGTGTGTTCCAACTTCTTGGTTAGGTGTCACACCCATGAGCGTCTCCATCTGGAGGCGCCCCCGAGGTCGCAGTAGGTGTTGAGGACGCGTAGTTCGATGATGAACCGACATTGGTTATCGTTGGGCTTAGGTACGAAGGAGGCATGTGACACCGACCACGCGCACCTCGACCGCTCCCTCGCGCCGGTTGTCGTGAAGCGGTAGAGGAGTAGAAGAACTTGAGTTGGGTTGGGGTTTTGGCATGGTAGGATACGCCTTGGTTGAATCTTGGGGAAGGCCGGCCGTTGCGGAAAGGTACTCGTATGCTGTGAGGTACAGTAATGCCTTAATGCAATTAGAGGCAAGAAGACAAAGGTTGTGAGGAAACAGTATCGAATGTTCCAGGATCATCAGCTGGTTCAGCTATTTATCGGCAGTCAGCAGCACATAGGCAAAGCAGCGGCAGAGCAGTTCAGCGGTCAGTCTTGGGCATAGCGGCAATATAGCATCGGGGAATGTCAGTAGCAGCATCGGGGAATGTCAGTAGCAGTATCGGGAATGTCAGTAGCAGCATTGGGGACTGTTAGTAGTAGCATCGGTGATTGGGGTTGATAATGATAAATGGTATGCTTACATGTTACAATACAAGTTACATAAGTACGGCAGGTAGTGATATGATATAGGAAATGATAATAATATCGCGCACACGGCGGGGGCTGTTGCAGCGGGTCTCGGCTTGCGTGCATGGTACCCTGGGCGGCATTCTCTCTGCCGGTGTGCAGATGGCCAAGTCTGATGCGTGTGCTCGTGCCCACTCTGCGTCTTCTCATGTTACTGCTTCCACCCCGCAGTCGCTGTAGAGGACCTTTCTGATTGCCTTTTATTTTGGTGATTTCCGATATCGCCTTCTGCTGCTAGCTCATGTAATTAAATGATAATAATATGAGATAAGTGGTTATGTGGGTATAGTGCAGGGTTAGGTGTATTCCTAACATTCCTTCCCCTCACGGAAAAAATAGTTACGATATTTTTCAAGGGGAAGCGGGCCGGATATTTGGAATGCAAGTTGCGGTAGTGTTGTGTGTGGAATAAGTCGCGCAGGGGCTGAGATTTGTCTGCATACAGGTGTAGCATATCAACACGACGAAGATTTTAATATGGTTCTCATGAGTCATGGGATCCGTCATAGCCTTGCCAACGGACTAGGAACAGAAGCGCAGGGCCGCGGGAGTAGTCAAGGTTATCGTTGTTATATTCGATACGGTGGTTGAGGATTCGATCTATGATAAATTCATCTGCTGGCAAAGCAGTTCGACCAGCGACAGTGTCGGGTGGAACATCAGGGGAGTGACAGCGACGAAGGCGGGAAATGTGAAACACAGGGTGGCATTCCATTGTGGGGGGTAAACGTATGTGGTAAGCTTGAGGTGAAATTTTACGAACAATGGGATAAGGGCCAATACAACGTTGACGGAACTTTTTAGTTGGTTGATTTCGTAATAGGAGGTGTTCAGTGGACAACCATACCTTATCACCCTCAAAAAAACATCTTCTGGTCGGGTACGGTTGTTTGCATAAGCTTTTTGGTATTCGTCGGCTAATTTCAGCTGTTCGGTTATAAGGGCATGAGTATCATGTATAGTATGCAATAGGTCAAGGTGTGGGTGGTTAGTATTCGGGGTTTGGTGCAAGAGACTGGCAGAGGTTAACGGATATAGGCTATACACGGCTTCAATGAGTGTGATTTGTGGCGGAGTGGGTGGAGTTATTATATTATGAGAATTCAGCAAGAGATAGGGCATTCAGCCAGTCATCATGATTTTTATTTTCAAGAGCGCGAAGTATTTGTTTAATAGTGCGGTGGGTACGTTCAGTTTGACCGTCAATTTCAGGGTGGTATGAAGATAATATGTTTTAACTTTGTTTTGAGAGAGCGAAATAGAGATTGTCAAAACGCGGAGGTAAAACGGGGATCACGGTCGGAAATTATAGTGCGGCACAAGCCGTGATGACGGTAGATTTTATTTAGAAACAGTTTGGCCAATTGGGGAGCGTCAATAGACATGTCGCAGGGAATAAAGTGGGCTTGTGTCGAAAAGGTGCAGATAAAGGTTGCAATAGCATCATAGCCGTCTTGTAAAGGGAGGCATGTAATAACATCCATTGAAATAATCTCCCAAGGTCGAGAGGCTTTTGGTAACGGAAATAATATACCGGGTGGTTTTTGGGTAGAAGCCTTAATGCGTTGACAGGTGGGGCAATGTTTGCAGTTTTTGTTTTTATTTATCTTTGTTCATGCGTGGCCATGAGAACGTTTTTGAAATATTTGAGTAAAGTGCGTCGGGCGTCCGGGTATCCAGCAGTATCATGATATTCGTGTATTATAGAGTGCATGATTTGTTTATCGGCAGCAGGTATGCAGATATACAGCCATCCAATAAAGGTTATCGGTAGAGTCAAAGTTGACATCGACATGAATACGGGGCCTGGATAATTTGCATTAGTGCTATAGCCGTGGCGAATACGGTTAAGCAGAAAGGAGTCAACTTCCAGGTGGCACATAGACGAGAGAAAATCATGCATATCCTCTAGTTCGGAGTTTAAATAATTTTTCCTCAGCGGCGAGGGCATCATGTTTAAGATTAGGTCGGCGGGATAGGGCGTCAGCTTCATTTTGACTACCTTTGCGGTAAAGTATTGACAGAATAGGTTTTTGAGTGCGGGCTGAGATGGCAAGATAAGGTGAAATGTCAGAGAGCCAGAGGGCGTGGCGGCGGCCGAGGACATCTTGAGTTGGTAAATGACGTAAGGTGGCATGATAAGTGATTATTGTAATGCTAGCAGCACCTTCGACATAACAGCGCCATTCTTTAAGCGTGCAGACAACACCCAATAGATAATTTGTGTGAGCAGGTTGTAGTATTTTGGCAAAGTAAGCGCACGGGTGTAATCTGTTGGAATCGTCTTTATGTAAAAGAACGGCGCGTAAAGCGTATTTACTGGCGTCCGCGGATATGACGAATTCTGCGTCAGGACCGGTCTTAGGACTCATTCATTAGTACATGGGCAGCGCAGAGCGCGTGTTTCAGTGCATTAAACGCAGTGTGTTGACGTACGCCCTACTCGGAATTTCTCTTTTTGCGAGTAATGTCGTAAAGGGGTGTAGCTAAGTGAGAGTTTGTGTGCATGTACCGGTGGTACAAATTGCAAGAGCCAACGAACTGCTAGACCTGCTGAACAGACGTGGCGGGGACCAGTTTTTAACGGCGGAGACTTTATTTGCAGAGGGACGTAGGCCAACTTTGCTGACCATGTTCCCTAAGTATTCGAGCTCGTGATTTACCGAAAAAGCATTTTAGGTAACCGTAGTCGTATATCATTCTGCGCCAGTAAGCCGAGTGTGATGTGAAGATGGTTGAGGTGTTCGCCGAGGGAGTTGCTGAAAATTAAAACGTTGTCAAGGTAAACGAGGATCAAGGTGTTTTTTTGAGGCTGTAGAATATGGTTTATCCAGCGTCGGAAGGCAGAGGGGCGTTTGTGAGGCCAAAGGGCAGTACTAGTAGCGTCATATTCTTTTATAATTGCGCAGAAACAAATACAGTTAGTATTCGGATCTCTTCGTTTTATCTCACGAGCCATAGCACTAGCGTGAACGATATCGACGTTAGATTCGCGGGACTGAGTAGGGCAGATTATTTCACTGCCATCGGGAAAAGTTAATTTACCGGTTGGCCGATCAATATCGGGGTTGTGCGTTTTTAGGAAGGACATGCCCAGTTATTACACAGTTGAACGAGTTATGTAATGTAGTAATGATAAATTCAATTGTAGCCGTATAACCGTTTATATTCAGCTTGAGGGTGCATGGTTTAGCCGTGAGAGACAGGCGGTCATCAGTCATGACGACCCGTATTTTATTATTTAGAGGTTGAATGGGTAATTTGTTTAGGCGGATATACCTATCAATATCAATAAAGCTAAGGGTAGCGCCGCCTATCGAGTATCATAGTAACGGGCGGTAAAGCAGGATATTCAGTTAGGGTCGGTTGCGTAATAGCATATTGTTGTCGTTCATGGACGTTACAAATGACTTTTCTGTTTTAAAGCGGGGTTGGTGCGACTTGACCCGGGCACGCGGGATGTATGTCTTACCTTGAGATTCGTAACTGGGGGCTTTGTAGTCCTTAGTGGCCATGACATATTTTATGGCAGCAGCCTCACGTTCTTCGATGGTGCTATCTGCGAGGTATACGTCAACTATCCACTGTGTGGGTGGCATTGGCAAGTCCTCAGTGGCAGATGTGGTAGTGTAGAACAGGTACCCGCGGGGTAGGAATGGAGTCGTTTGTACTTTTCAATATAGGGGTCCAAGATTTTCCTAAGTCAGAAGACCCGCGGGGCAAAATGATTATAGCACGGGTATTATAAGGTGATTCCTGAGTCTCAAAATGTTCGAGAATTGGTAATACTGATTCGTCGTACGGTGGAGTTATTCGTACAGTATGACAATTGCTGAAGTGGAGGTAAATAAGGGTTTTATATCCTTAGAGCAGTACTGAGGGCAAACAGCAAAGGCACAAGCGTCTAGAGTTTATGGGATCATACTTAGAGTTAAGTCGAGACATTTCAGTTGTATCAAAACGAGTAGAGTCAGGTGGGCATGCAGTTGGTTTTTATATTCTTTTTAGCTTGCCGCTGTTTAGCGTACTGGCACAACCGTTTGACAAAACCGGCGAATAGCAAAACGTTTCTCAGTACGAGACAGGCCCTCGGTTGGATTATCCGCAGGGATGGCAAAGTCAGCGGCAGACAGGGACCTACGAACCTGCTCGCTGGTGAGCGACTCTGGTTCGTACGACTCGGTGGGCAATACCGAGGAGGCCTCAGCTTGTGCATCAGCCACTAGGGCGGCGGTAGCCGGGCTATTCTCGTCCGGATTCAGTGCCATTGGAGATCGGGCCTCAGAGGTCGGGGGATAACACGGCGGAGCTGAGACAAATTCGATTGAATTATAATTCGAACGTTTGACGGCATACTCCGCCCCAACCCGTCATTGGTCATTCAGGTTCATGGCCTTAAGACACTTAGAGGTTTCGGTGGCAGCCACTTTAGCTTGCCAAGCCTTTTATCAGCGAGGTTAGTCTCAGGGCAGACTGTAACAGAATGGCCTACTTTACTATAGCCAGAGCAGATTTCAGTATAACGGCAATATCCGGCCAAGCCATAGCGGCGAACTCAACGTCGACAGTTTCGAGGTGGCAACGAAGGGTGTCCAGGGTAGCAGCTGGAAGGCTTGGACGGCGTCGATCGGTAGGGATGTCGTTGGCAGGGGAAGCGTGCGGACGCGGGGGGGGGGGGGGGGGGGGGGGGGGCGAAATGACGTCCATTGGCGATGCGTGGATGATGTCCGTGGCTAGGGCGCGGGTTGTTGGTTTGGCCAGCTAGGCCCGGATCACACGGGCCACCGGGCGGTGTCAACTTGCACTTCGATGGTTAGCGGCAGCGGCGGCGGCAGTGACAGGCTGGTCATTCACGATGGCAGGGGGGGGGGGGGGATCATATGTGTTGGAAGCGCGGCGGGGATCTTTAACCGGAGCTCGAACGAAACCAATGTGAGGTACAGTAATGCCTTAATGCAATTAGAGGCAAGAAGACAAAGGTTGTGAGGAAACAGTATCGAATGTTCCAGGATCATCAGCTGGTTCAGCTATTTATCGGCAGTCGGCAGCACATAAGCAAAGCAGCGGCAGAGCAGTTCAACGGTCAGTCTTGGGCATAGCGGCAATATAGCATCGGGGAATGTCAGTAGCAGCATCGGGGAATGTCAGTAGCAGTATCGGGAATGTCAGTAGCAGCATTGGGGACTGTTAGTAGTAGCATCGGTGATTGGGGTTGATAATGATAAATGGTATGCTTACATGTTACAATACAAGTTACAGAAGTACGGCAGGTAGTGATATGATATAGGAAATGATAATAATATGAGATAAGTGGTTATGTGGGTATAGTGCAGGGTTAGGTGTAGTCCTAACATATGCCCTCCCGGATCCAGCTCTGCACTTGCGCGCTCGCGCCGATGTTTCGCCATCACCGCCGGCTCTGACGCACGCGGTGTTGCATGAAGTCGGAGCCGGGGTTGCAACTGTCAACACGGCGCGACTCACCGTCATATGTTGGCCTTGTCCTTTCCCTTGTCGCCCTTGCCGTTCTTGTTTGTGGTCTCCGCCTTGCGGTGCTCCCGCTCAAGCTTCTCGCGCGCCGTCTTGTCCTTGATCTTCCGCGAGGTGGCGGTGTCGGGGTCCTACTCTCGCTCCTTATTCTCGAAATGTGCCGCTGCATGTGCCTTGGTTGTAGCGTCGAGGCCGACCTCGAGGTGCTTGTCTTCGAGGGCGGCAAGGAGGCCGTCGAGGAGGTCGTCGACGTTGGCGGAGCGCTCGTGCTTGGCGCTGTCGAAGATGCGGAAGTAGATGAGGCGCTCCGCCACTTGCTCTTCGCATATGAGTGCCTTCTTGGTTTTGAAGCGGCGCGCGTAGGTAGGTGACCCGAGCCTCTTGCGCGTCGCCCACTGTTGCAAATGTGCGAAGCGCCGTGTCGAGTAAGTCAAGGGCGCATTTCTGGGTGCGGGTGGTGGCGTTGGGCGCCCGAAGCGTTGCCATAGATGTTGTAGCCGCCGACTCCGATGCCTCATGTAACATGTCATAGCACATGAGGTGTCGGTACTCAGCCCGCGATGCCGTCTTAATCACCTCCGTGCAGTAGAGGTCCCTCTCGTCGCACCGGGGCTTAAAGAGGCTGAGGCGACGCACGCAAGGATGTCGGGGTAGGCACGGGGTAAGCCGTCTACGCAAATTGCGGATGTCGATGAATTCGCCGCAATCGTCGCATTCGTCGTTCTCCGTCGCGGTTGTTGCCTGGGGGTCGTGCACCAAATCGTTACCACCCTCGTCCTCGTCAGTCGTGGGATTGGCACGTTGCTGGTTGATCTCCTCTTGTTTGCCTAGCATGGTCGATATGCTGTCGAAACGCAGTTTAAGCGCTCGCAAAATCGTAAGCGTTGACTCCGCGGTCGTCTGCTCCACCGGCTCTGGCGTCTTGCCGTCGGGGGATTACTCTGTGGGCTGGTCGTTCGAGGAGTTGCCCGCCTTCTTACCGCCCG
The DNA here is from genome assembly GCA_006384855.1 of Tetraselmis striata. Classification (NCBI taxonomy): domain Eukaryota; kingdom Viridiplantae; phylum Chlorophyta; class Chlorodendrophyceae; order Chlorodendrales; family Chlorodendraceae; genus Tetraselmis; species Tetraselmis striata. Next base: position 67,959 of record VCJN01001918.1, read on the forward strand.
CCATCGTAGCTAGGTGGTGCATAGAGTGCATATCACTTCCCGCAGTAATCCGGACCGTAGTTCGCGGTGCGAATGATTGGATTATCGGCAGCATGCGGGCGACGCTCGAAGTACGGCTACCGCATCACAGTCTACACACAAAGTACATGGTAGCAGCAGCATCGCGCCAGCACTCCGCAACGCCGCCCGCGCAGCGCCGCATCACCAGCCGACCAGCACACTCCACGCTCTATATATCGGCTCAGGCAGGTCAAAGCTTACCCCGCCGACCACGCACACGTCGCCAATGCGACAGTATATAGTTCTATAGGAGCGACCGGTTGGCGGGATGCCCCCCCCCCCCCCCCCCGATGTGCGCGGTAAAGTGGAAGTCGAAACGGATGCACCCGCCTCCACCCAACGGAGCGCGCTAGCAATGGCTCATCTAGCCCCCACTCAACTTCTCACTTTCCAGCCGGCCCTTAACGCCGGGCGAAGTACTGCGTATGTACTAAATCCGGGCGAGCCGGCGCGGCTACTGGTACTGGTAGCATGATCCTCCTGTGAAACGGCGGACCGTCCGACGACTGGACGACCCACCACCAGACCAACTGCCGGCCTTCGCCCACTGTGGCGTAAAGAACAAGCCTTCCAGAGGACACCACCACAGCCAGCATGGGCACAGACATATCTGAAGAGCAACATGACGCCGGGGTCGGCACCTTCCTAGCCGCGCTACGAGGCGGCAGAGTGCAACAGCCAGCGATCCGCACGGTCGTAACAGCAAAAAAAATCGCAGGCACCCAACTCCCACCAGCTACCCGCCGCCACATAAGCGTGCTACAACGCCCATCTCACTTTCTTCTAACCGCCCCCCCCCCCCCCCCCCCCCCCCGGCACGGACGATGACACCCATGTGGCCCTACTGTTCGGCGATCTGTGGCCCAGCACCAAGCTATGGACGAGGAGTCGCGCGGCCGGACTGTGACGAACCTGATCCGCACCCTCAACCCCAAAATCGGCGTTCAATTTCTACCAGCATACGTGTGGCGACTCGCCGCCCCCCTAAGCCCGCCGCCGCCGACCCCACTGGACCGAGTGGCACTAGGCTCCCCATCACCACCGGGTCCGTCATCCTGCGACATGCCCGCCTAGAAACAGCCGCGAGCGTTCTACATACCCAATGAACAAGAGAGGGCACATCACTTCTCGACCGCCAGGGCCGACGCTGCTTTACCCGCTTGCTCGGAGCGCCGCACCTCGACGACATCGAGCGACCGGTACACCAAGTGTGGCTTCGCTCCCCCTCGTGCAGAGGCCTCACTGAGGCCGACATGTGGCTGCACCTGGCGAAGGGCCTCCTTCCAGCGTACGACCAACACCAGCCCAGCGAAGCGGCGACAGACCAACCGGCGGCGACACCGGCAGACGTCATGGCACTCGCTGGAGTGAGAGCCTGGGCCGAGTACGAGGCCGACACAGACGCAAACGACGCCGTCATCTGCCCCCCGACCCGCACAGTACTGCCCCTCCTGGAGGTCCGCGAGATATGGAAAGCCCGCCGCTCAGCCGACTCGGTGCGCCTCGAACTCCTCGATCCCGATGCGGCGCGCCTACTACATGACGTGTGCCGCGACGCAATACTGGCGCTGCCGTTTGGCGACAGGGCCGAGCAGTGATCCAAGTCACAGTAGAACACAGCGAGGACCGCAAGGATCAGCCAACCACCCCGCTTCCAAGAGTATTGCCCCCTGCACTCTCCAAATGGTTCTTCCGATGCGCACTGACGGCAAAACCGATCTGCACAGGCCCCTTGGCCAACCTGGAGCTGCCGACGGTGGAGCAGCTGGCAGAGGCCATCGCAGCTACCATCAGCCAGCGCATCAACACACCTCTAGAGCCGCAACATGCCCAATGGAAGACGGGAACCATGATAGCTGTTGGCGTCGAGATGCACCACCACCACACCGAGCCGACATTGTTGCGCGTGGGAGACGACAACCTCTGCGCCATCTCCCTCGGCAAAGAAGACGAGGAAATCGCGGACACCTTGCGCCTGGGAGTGGCCCTCACTTCCCATGTCACACTACTGCGGGCGATACGCCTCCGCACCATCGTCATCTACCTCACGGCGTCCGAGTTCGACCCCTAGGAGCTGCTCATCCACTCCTTCAGCCAAGCGATTCGGGAGGCGGGAGAACTGGGAGGCAACACTGGCCACAACCAGATCCGACGCGCAACGATAGGCATGCGTAAGAATGCCCGGAAGACCGCCCCATCGTCCCTCGCCCTAGGAGCCGCCAGACGCCCAGTCTACACCCTCACCCTGCAGCTGACCACCCACCACCACAGCACCATCGGTGGCACCCGCGGCACCGACAGAACAGAACAGTGGCGCAAGACAGTGTTAACAACGTGCGGGAAGATCAAGGCCGAGCCAACTCCGGCACCAACCGAGAGGCGCCATGCCGACACATCGCCAGCCCCACCACCAGCAGGCCCGAACCAACTGCTACCTCCAACGACCCGAGCAGCCCATACCACACCCCAAGTCCGCCCCCCCCCCCCCCCCCCCCCCCCCCTGGGTTCGAGCACGTAACACCGAGGCGAGGAGCGGTTGCAGATGCAGTGACAGCCATTTACCAGCGCGGAGCAGCTACAAAGCGCGCCCCCGGACCAGCCCACCCAGCCCATGCGCCTACAGCCACAGCCTTAGCGGCAACTGCCATGCATGGAGCGCAGCCGGACGGCGAGGAAGAACTCGAACTCAACTACGAGGAGAACGACAACGCCATGGAGGTGGACACCGCCCTGCGTGCCGCAGCAGAGACACAAGGTTTGGTTGACATATCTCTCGATTCCCCCCAACGCTCAATAGTGTACCGCACATTCCGGGAGGGCACAACCAATGGCACCACAGAACGAATGGCAGAGCTTCACTACCTCACCACCGCAACCACAAAGCTGCTTGCGCAGTCCTCTCCTGCCAGCCAACCCGCAATAGCCGCCGAACTGGCCAGTCTCACAGCGGAGTCACACCAGCTGCGCAACCCACAGCGCCTCTCCATCCAGCTGGAACGTCACCCTAGCCAGCCCACCCCAGCAGGCAAGGGCAAGGCAGCCACAACAGCCAAACATAAGAAGAAGCAGCCCATGGGCCGTAGCCGCTCGGACGGCGCCACCCGCAACCGCAGCCTGAGCAAGCCACGCCTCTTTGACACCCGCGGCTCAGAAGCGAGTGGGAAACGGACGATGATGCAGCCCACCCGTCTAGCAGCTCGCACCAGTAAGCGGCTAAGCGAGCCACTGCAGCAACAACCAAGCCAGATGACTCAAGACCACCGCCCACCACTAACCATGTGCCCGGTGCAGGTCATACACCAACACACACCCGGAAACTCACCATACACGCAGAACACACACCGCTGATTCACACAACCACAACGGGCAACACCTACCTAATTACATGTTGGAGGGCATCGCAGTCCCCACCAATCATACTAGCCGGCTCAGCGGTGGATAAATACTGAGCACCACATCGCTATTCCGGTCAGCCCCCTTCCCCCATCACACCTTGGTAGCTGCAGGTGGGACGCTTCGGCTTCCTAAGCTTGCCTGCTGAGCTCTGAATGGGATAGGCCTGACTTAGCAGGGAAAGCAGGGGGGCGATGCTATCCTCGCTTCAGCCCGCTGGAAGGAGGCGGGGCTTGGGCATACTGGAGGAAGGCTGTTAGCTTGAGCTGTAATTACACCCAGTGTTCCCTATCATGATCATAAATAGCAGGTCCTAAGAACAACTTAGTATGGGCCAGTGGATGCAGCAAACTTGCAGTTGTAATCAATTTCAATAGCCCCCACCCCCACCCCTCCAACACAGTTATACCATGCACATCGCATGGTCTCGCGATGTTGTCTCATCGCGGACCGGCCGGACCGCGGTCCGCTATAAGACAGCGCTATAATACGCGGGTGCCGCATCGCATGGCCGCGCCATTGAGGATATGTTGCTAGACACCCTCCCCTTTCCAAGTCTTTGCTGGCTAGTCCATCGTAGCTATTGCTGGCGCCCTCAAAGTACGCCCATCCCAACCTCTCCTCGCGGCCCGAGACGTCGTTTCCTCGAGTCGGGGCCGACTGGGAGCCCGTGGGTGCCCCGGCACTGCTGCCGAGATGTATAGGTGGTCGCGGTTGATGTCGGTTTTACTCACAGACCACCCACCATAACGGAATTCCGTTTTGCTGACGACATACGCCACTAGAGCAAAATCTCAGTAGACAGAGAGTTAGCTTACTCAAATGAGAGGCCTAGACAGTTTGTGACATGCTCTATGTCGTCCGACCGCGGCAGCAGCAATTTAGTGGGCGGGTCGGTAGTGCGCTGATTGTTTGATGTAGGGTTCCCCACGGAGATCCGGCATCACACCGCATGTGCGGCCGCGCCGGTCGCGACCCGCCCACCATGCTCAGCTCCGCTTGGCGGCACGGGAATTTTCGGTGCTGGGAGCTGAGAGACGTGGGCTTGCTCGGGAATTTGGCACGGGCGATGGCCCGCGCGACGTGCGCGTCCTTAGTGCAGCGTGTACCAACGGCCCGAACCGCTATGAGTCTAACAACTTCAGGGGTGTTCCGCATTAATACGGTGTGGGATACCACTGGAAGTGATGTGAGGGTGAGCCGGCCGGTATAGTACACTCGCGCGGAGTTCACACCTTGCGCCTCTGCGAGAGAGGCGATGCCGTCGCGCAAGTTCTTAAGCTGGCGCAAAGGCAGAAGATGGACTGCCGTCGCTACTCCCGAGCGTCATATAGTAGGGCTGACTAGGGCTAGCGGGTCCGCCGCTGGTCATCGGCGTTGCCTGGACATCGCGGCGTTGATACCGGAATACGAAGCGGTTGTCGTTTGCCCGGTGTTCAAACTTGTATGTATTACCAATGACCATTAAATAGCGATGATAGCTATTAGCGCGATGGTAGGAGCAGTCGACCAGTACCCGTACCGTACTCTACTGGTAGGACCATGAGCATGCGTCTAGTCATGATCAAAGGCGTGCCTAAAAAAACATGGGAATTCCGGTTGAAACATGAATTCCTTAAATAATTCTCGGAGATTCTCGATGTATCTCAAATAACACGGAAGTCTTGGAATTCCCGGAAAATCCTAGGGAAGCCCTAATTCTACAAGATCGCACTGTCCGACAACATCGTCTTTGGAACAAGCCCGGGCAGCAGCCAGGAGGCAACCAAGCATGCATAGTTGTAGCTTTCAAGGGGTGCGGTAAACAACGGCTATGGGGAATTTTCATGCCCAAGCGGGCAGCCGGGCAGATAGACGGCGATACGACGCTAGCCAAGGGGCGGGATGGCGGGTGCTAGTGGAGCAGGGGACGGACGAGGCGATGCTGGGTTAGTCAAAGGTATGGGTGCCGGGGGGGGGGGGGGGGGGGGGGTATGGGCGGTAACAAAGCGGGCGGCGAGACTCGCTCACCTACTCATGGCGGCGTACCCGCGTGAATGCCTTACTGCCTCGTGTATGTGCAACCGTGCGCATGTGCATCTACGGGGGGCGTGCAACGTGTTGCTCTGAAACCCGGGGGCGATAACGGCGATCGACGATCCTATCGGCGTTTGGCGGATTGGCAAATTATGCCGCGCACATGCCAAAAGAGATACCCGTACTTGTACGGTACCGTATAGGAGCAGCGCAACAACGCCGCGCAACTAATGTACATGGGGCGGCACCGGCGGTAGCCCGGCATCATATATGCGGTACAACGCTGCAGAAGTGCCACATAGTTGTACATGTTGCAATCATCAAAATTGGAATCCCTAAAACCGATGTATTCTTACAGAATCCTGGTAAAACCGAAATTCCCTGAATTCCTTGGGTCTTGGGAATTCCCTTCACCCTATGAAAGACACACCTCTGCTCATGATGGTTGAAGATATGGTAGGAGGAGGACGAGTACGTTTAGAGTGTAGTATCAACAGAGGCGGGCTCGCCTACAATTTGACGCTGGGATTTGCGCCTAGTTTAATGCGCGGACGTGCTACGTCATTTTGTACGGGTCGTATAGAAAAAGTCACGTCAGCGTAAAAGCTGGAGCTTCGGACTTACGTTTACATAACCCATTACGCAGCGTTTACGCTCTTGGCGCAACATTCAAAGGCTCGAGTTCGAATTTTGGCTTATTGGCCTGCGTAGTTCAAATCTCAACCACCATCCGGTATGTCGGTTGACCACACACACGACGTGGTTTTTCTACATTATTCTACGGGTGACCCCCTCGCTCCTCCCCCCGCCCCGCGCTCTTCGCCCCCTTTGCTTTCTCCCCACGCGCGCTTTATGCAGCTGCCAAGCGCAACTTCCGTTACAACTGGCCCCGGTCAATCACCCACAAGTTGGAGCGGCGACGCCGCAGCAAACCTACCTTTCGCACTCGGCGGAGTCCGTCCGCCGACAAGCAAGGCGACGATTGGACCGACTTCCGAGTGGTGGCCGGCAGCCTCCATAGTTGTGCCTACGTGAGACGGCATGGTGACAAAGAGTGCTTGCATTTGTTGTGTCGGCTTACTTATGGCAGGATAATGGCGCGCCTGCGCATGCGCTTACCGGCTCGGTGGTGATGTCCGTAATGGCGGCGCTTGGGGGGAGGGGGGGTTATGCGGCACGCGACGTGGCAGCACGAGGTAGTGGTGGCTACGAGTTGAGAGCGGCGTCTATGTACGGGTGTAAAAGCTGTCTAACACGATATGTGCGAGCCATGTGATTGGTGAATTCACGGTTTATTCGCGGCTGTCGCCGCGTCGACGGCCGCGGTCTCAAAACCGGTCGATGAGCGACCATGCCCACACGCATATTATTACAGCCGATACTTGTACCAGTATTGATCTTCCTTGCCGTTTTAACCCGCATCTTTTAATACTATATTAATACATTTAGCTCTCATTTGGATTTATATGGCCTTTGTGTACTTCACACAATCATAATACAATATAACAGGCGTCAAAATTAATGAACGGGCGGGTCTTAATCCATGCGCACGCTGCACGCTGCATGTCGCAAACGCTATTGGTGCCCTGTGGGCATATATCCTCATCTTCCCTCGAGCTAGCCGCCCCTAGTACCAGTAGTCGCACAAGAATGCGATGGCGTATAGTGGATATATACGTATTTACATCTCGCACTGGTGAAATGATGCATCTTGCCATATGTAAATGTGTTACATCGCATGTACGCGGTGTACATCAAGGGTTGTCTAGGGTGTTTCTATGCCTTACTCAGAAGACATGATGCGGGTTGATGTCGCAGCTATCTTGCATTGCGAGCCCATGGCCGGGCTTGGCGTATGCACATAATAAATCAGCGATAGCCGCCCGCTAGAGCGCGGCGGGAACAAACGGAAACTGCCGGTCACAAATGAAATATTTGCGCAAAAATCGCAATATGAGCGCACTGTACATAAGTCACACTGTGGTTGTAAACTGTATGCGGTACTTAGTCGCCCTGGTCGCACCCACACCCGCGCCCGCCGCCGCCGCGCGTAAGTCCACGCCGCCGTAAGTCCACGCACCGTGGTTCGTACGCGGCGGTCCGCCCGCTTCACTACGAGGAAATGTGCCGACGGCTATCGATAAGGTTCCGCATCGGTCCTGGGGACTTAATATTTAGAGTTGATTATACATTATCTTATTCGGAAACTAAAGATCAAGAATTGATTCATGATGCGGTTGATCCGATGTTAATTTGATTTTGTTTAGTTCGTAGATATCTGTGCCCCAATAAATTTCAACCAACCCCTAAATACCAATGCACCAGTAAATTCCGGTTCCTAAATATCGGTGCACCAGTAAATCCCGCCACCTAAATACCAATGCACCAGTAAATTCCGGTACCTAAATATCGGTGCACCAGGAAATCCCATCACCTAAGTACAAATGCACCAGTAACTTATGTCCGAAACATTGATTCGTGGTGCGATTCACGATCTGCCTGGTGCCCCAAGATCTTTAATTATCAATACTTGATGCGGAGCCTTACTAATCGAACCGTGCGCATGTACGGGGGGCGCCACTTGAATACTCAGGCCGCAGCCTGAAAGTAACAATGGTGCTTTGTGTTGGGAAAAGGGCAATATTATAGCGTAAACGGTGCAGGCCACTGTACTTCACTTTTGACTCACTGAAAATGGGACAATTTACTAGCTCGCGCGCCAAACAATGTACTACAGACATATATATACAGCGCAAAGTACTGTATACTCGCCGTCGCCGCCGCCATCCCTTATCCCGCCCACTCGAGTGGAGGGGGGGCTGCGCAGTACTACTAGTTGCTACTAGTATACCTTTCAACCACCGCCAAGGCTGCCCAGAACCCAAACCGGGCCGTGGCAGACAGTTAGCGACTATTCATAGGAAAGGATCCCACGCGACACAGGCATGCAGGGTCTTAACTTACACAAAAAGGCGCGAACGCCCGGATCCGTGACATGAATGGATTCCGCCTGCCTTCGGCGTAGCTCTGCACGGCTGGTGAGTAGGCAGCTATAGAGACTTGCAGCTCACGCTATCGGTTACTGCCATGCAGGGTGGGGTAGGTCCCATCGCGATGGAGGTGCCTAGAAACCCCCCCCCCCCCCCCCCGCTTCCCCCCCGCACGCGGCCACCCTCTCGAGAGTCTGCCAGCCGGTCCGCCCGACCCGCTCGACCAAGGGCTGCGTCTGCTCGACGTGCCCCCACCCAACGCTCTCGTCGTGTGGCGGCCCTTGCCGTTGGACCTAGCCGGGCCGATACGCAGTCAGTGGCGGGTCAGGGGCAGGGCCCGCCAGCGGCAGACATGTCGCCGAGCTTGGCTGTCGCTGGCGATGCGGGCGAGGGCTGGCCTACGCATAGCGATAGCCATGCTGGGGAGAGCGGCGGGCAGGGAGCCGGCGCGTCGGCAGCCACACCATGTTGCTCGCATTGCGCTCGCATTAGGCGGGGGTTGGGGCGTGCCGGATGACAGCGGCTCGGAGGCTGCTAAAGGCGCGACAACCACCATGCTCACGGTAAGAGCTGTGGAATAGGCGGGATGGAGGGCGGGGGGCGGGGGGGGGGGGTGGGGGGAGGTTGTGGCCGTGCTGTGATGTAATGCTGTGGTAGTGTGGTGCACCTTTGCATTTTTATACGGCTTGCTAATTATGTCGCCATTACACGTTCGACTGACAGCCCCCGACTGCAAAAACTAGCACGAGCAACGCACTCCCTGCCCCCGCTGCCGACGAGTTGCAGCCGGCCTCAAAAGAAGCAGCGCCAGTCGCCAAGGTGGGCGGCCTTACTGCGATGTAATGTTGTTGTCCTGGGCTTCTGTTGCTTTCGGCTTGCTAATTATGTCGCCATCGCGCGTTCGACCCACAGCCCCCGATTGCAAAGCACGAGCGACGCACCCCCTTGCCTTGTTGCCGACGAGTCGCAGCCGGCCTCAAATGAAGCGACGCCAGTCGCCACGGTGGGCGGCCTTGCTTCGATGTAAGGCTATGCTAGGCTGTTTAAGTTTTCGACTGGCTAATTATGTCGCCATCGCACGTTCCACCCACAGCCCCCGAATGCAAAACGTGGCACAAGCGACGCACCCCCTTCGCGTTGCTGCCGACGAGTCGCCGCCGGCTCGCATGCGCCACCAGTCGCAAGGGTGGGCGGCTTTGCTGCGATGTAAGGTTAAGCTAGGCTTTTGCAGTTTCATGCTGATTATTATGCTGCTATCGCACGTTCCACCGATAGCCCCCGAGTCCCAAACCTTGCACGAGCGACGCATCCCCTCGCCCGATGCTGACGAGTCGCAGCCGGCTTCAACCGAGGCGACGCACGTCGCCAAGGCGGGCGGCCTTGCCGCGACATAATGATGTTATCCACCTTTGCATTTTTATGGCTTGCTAAATATGTCGCCATCGCGCGTTCGACCCCCCCCCCCCCCCCCGACTGCTAGCTGCACGAGCGACGCACCCCCTCGCCTTGCTGTCGGCGAGTCGCAACCGGCCTCAAAAGAAGCGACGCCAGTCGCAAGGTGGGCGGCCTTGCTGCGATGTAAGGCTATGTTGGGTTTTTTTAGTTTCCGACTTGCTGATTATGTAGACGCCATCGCACATTCGACCCATACCTCCCGACTGCAAAATCTGGCACGAGCGACGCACCCGCTGCCCCCGCTGCAAAAGGCCCGAACGACCCTCACAGTTTGCTCACA